>JAOVVB010236348.1:0-23091 GCA_028570985.1 Heterobranchus longifilis | reverse complement strand
GGAGGAGGAGGAGGAGGAGGAGGAGGAGGTATACGTCGGTGATTCCAGCTCTGACCTGCTCTCGGTGAAGGATGCTGAGCAGCGTTTGAGCCGAGCTCAGACTGCGACACTGAGTCCATCCCAGCAGCAGCAGCAGACGAGACAACGGCTGGAACTCCAACTTCAGTAATTCTTTCAGCTGAGAAAACTCCTCGTGTTTAATCAGGTCGAGTGCAGTGACCTACAGGAAGGAAGCAATCTTATTGCATTATTGAATTTCATCACATGGTGTGATTGCTAACCAACTGTCCTTCGATCACCATCCAGCACTAATAATATACTACTGATACTACAGAAGGAAGACACTGTACACTCTGTTTCTTCTTGTGGGAAGTTAAATCTGGTTACAAAAACTAGTATGACTGTTTTTCCAACGGTTTACGTACCAGGACCTGCTCGAGGAAGTGCTTTCCACTGCTAAGGCACTCAAAATAAATGGTCTTCCAGATGGAAGGACGATCCTTGTGGCAACATAAACTGAGGGCCAGCTTCTCTGCTTCAGGAAGGTCCACTGAGAGGAGGAGATGAAAATAATGGAAACAAGTTGACGAGTATGACGATCCATAACAGGCCACACTGTTATTTAAAAAACAAGGTTAGTATTGCAACGGAATACAAAAAGTGTTGTAGGGAACTAGGGAAGGGACAATAATGTATTTTATCGTAGATCGTGATAAACAACACTAACAATAAGTCGATCGTGGTGAATTTCCATTATCGAGATAACCATGAATATCGTGAATATCCTCACGAATTTAAAAAAGACTTTAAAAAGTCGTAAGGTTTCGAGAAAAAAGTTGTAATGTTTCAAGAAAAAAAGTCCCTACAAAGTAAGATGTAAGGTAAAGTGATTCCATTGTGTTTTAGTGCCGTTTTAAGAGTTTTAAGCATATTTTGATGATTATCGGGATAACATCATGAAGGCCAGGATAACCTTGAAATGTTCATATGGTCCCATGCCTACAGGGAACGTAAATGTGAGTGAATTCATAAAGTATTGAAAGGGAATGCAAAAGTATTTCCGCAAAAACCTTCACATTGTTTCCTCTTAGAGATTATGTAAATAAGATACTATGGGAGACATTTAGAGGTAAAACAGTGTTTGTCTTTTTTATGTTTGTCCTTGATATAAGCTTGGTTTGTGTCATTAGTAAAATACACAGAGCTGGAATAAGAATCAATGCCATCACTGCTGTATATATATAGACTAAACCATAAACCATCCATCACTCACCACTACTGGTATAACACCCCATTAACAGCAAATATAAACTCTAAATCTGCCTAACAGGAGATGCAGTAGAAAAACTGCAGAGGAGCAAGAAAAGCTGCCTGTCACATGTGAAGTTTTTGTGACACAAAGTAAAAACTGCTAAGTGTTCGCAGCCACAGAAGCAGAAGTGTGATTAAAAGAGGAAAAGAGGTGATGCCAACATTTGCTCTTTAAGACTGGAAGCCAAACCTCATTATATAAATATATCGGTATTATTAAAACATGTAAAAAAAAAATTTTTAAAAAAACCTGCAACCTGCTGCTGCTAAAACAGCTCAGATGTGGAACTGATTTATAGGAAGTGTTTTACAATCCAGTCTGGTTATACTAATCAACATGAAGATTTCTTAAAATGGCCACATCACAAATTCATACTGAAATCTGTGTTTTAGTTAAAGTATAGGACAAATCCTGATAATCCCAAGAGAATTAGTAATATCAAATAATGTTCAACTTTCAGAATAATGAGCATTTTATGTGATACGTCAGTGTAAACCATAAGCATTTGATTTGATTTATTATTTGTGTTAAACACAAAATACAACCAGATTGAAACTGATGTTTTGTGTTTTGTTTATCTTGTGCATTTTGTAGCAAGAGTAACAAGCTTTATTCTCTATATTTCTCCAACTATTTGCATTAACATTTTTTTTAAAGTGACAGGGTAGAATTTTAATTATTCTAATCTCCTGTCGGGCTCCCAACTCTTACTTTTGACATTTGGGGATAAACCTACGCTACAAAGAGTGAAAGGAGAGAGAAGTTTACGTCGCTCCACAACCAGTGAAACATCAGAGTAAGCAAACCTTAAATGTGCTTCTCATTATCAGACTACCTTGTGTATCAGGCGCACTCCTCAGCAGATAATCCCTCTGAAGTCTCAGAGCGGTGGAACAGTAAACGGAGACGAGGGCGTCGCACCGAGGGCGAAGCAGCGAGCTCAGGATCCTCTCCTCTTTCAGGGGCCCGTCTCTGGCCGCCCACAGCGCCTCGCACAGCGCCTCCAGCTGCCCGCCGCTTCTACGAGAGCTCCACGGCATCACAGACAACACGGCGTATATCTCCTCCACCCACTCCTCCACCTTCTCCGGCCTTCTCTCTGGTTTTCCCAGCTCCTTCAGCAGGTGCTGGATGAATGTGTGCTGCAGAGTACGGTCCTCTGTGCACGACTCGTCCTGTAGGAGAGGGAGAAAATAAGGAAAATGGATCATGCTGGAGTTCTAAAATGAGCAAAAACACTCAAATGTTTGTTTGATTTTAACTATACAAACATATAAAAAAATATATGATAGCTGGGCTTTTAGGATTTGCAGATGTATGATGTTAAAAATAGAAAAAAAAAAAAATAAACAAAAAAATAATGATGTCCGTTTTATAACTGGCAGAAAACAATAGTATACTGTATATAGACCCACTTAATATGTTTAAACCATTTCAGATGATCATTTTGTATTCAAAACACCCAGAACAATGTACATAATGTGTATGTATTTTTTTGTCTTTTCTCATCCATAGCCATCATGCATAAATGCATATGCACACATGCAAAAAAGAGACTTAATTTCTATTTTTAAATAATACTTTATATAGTTTTTAATCAGTCTGTATTGCTTTGTAGTTATAATATGTTTGACTCTACCTGTAAGAAATGTGCTAAAGACTGAGCGAGTCTGGGCTTCTTTTTCTCCAATAAGGTTCTGAGTGAAGACTCAACAGCAGCATCTGTTGTTCTTGGACCCTCCGGGGCCTTTTGCTCAGACTGTGTGTCCAAGAAGGCCTGGTGCAACTCCTGCTGAAAGATCATTTATCTCAGTCTATAGTCACAACATGTAAAACACAACAAATCAAGTTAATCTCAGTGCACTTAGCCTGTCTGTACCATAGACTGTATATTGATCTTTGTATAGGTGTGAACATTGTCTCAATCTAACTAAAAGCAAAGCGCTTTCCTATCTAGTTTTTACTACTTTATTATGATCAACAGCAGGCAGTTTTAAAATGATAAAATAATAATAACCTTGAGAACAGTCTGTGGTATGCTCTCTGAGCCGAGCTCTTCCAGGAGCAGCAGGAACTCCAGCTCTCGTCGGATGTTGGGAGGAACCTGAAGAGTAAACAAGAGTTATTATGTCACACAGCCGATGGCGTCTCAGAGGCCTTTTCACATGATTCAACACAATATTGTCTGCTTTGTGAAAGCATAATTTTGTCTTTGTCTTTCTGGTTCCAACAAAGATTTGACCAAAACGTCTTTTGTAAGTTAAAACAAACAGAGATGGTCTCCAGAATGACTAAACATACTAAACATGAGTAAACATTTCATTATCGATTAATCTGCTGTTTATTTTGTAAATTAATGTCAGAAAATAGTGAAAAATGTCCATCCCAGATTCTCAAAGTCCAAGGTGATATCTTTAAATGTCTTGTTTTGCTAGACCAAAACATATATACCAAATATATTCAGTTTAATATGATATAAAACAGAGAAAAGCAGGAAATCTCCATATTTGAGAAGTTGAAAACCGCATTTTCTGCCATTTTTGCATGAAAATGTATTTTTAACAATTAATCGATTATCAAAACAGTTGGCGATTATTTTTCTGTCTGACTGCAATACAGTACTTGATTCTTCATAGTGTTACCTGCTCTTCTGTCCATTTCTCCAAAACCTGAAGCCAAAACCAAGCCAGTTTATGTGGACTACCCACAGACTCCCATCTGCAAAATAAACACAGTCATTAAACCCATAGCACAAATAACATTTTCCTGTCATGCACGCAAAGTGCCGAACGCTCATTGGTTTACACCAAAAGTTCTATTGCAGTGTTCTAACATTGAATTTCCTGACAAATATTACAGGTTATTTTACAGCTCGGTCTTAGCCTTCTCTCCCAAGTTTGACAAATAGAATCTGCTACAAAAAGGTTCCCTTCCTGAAGCACAGTTTCAACATAAATTAAATCAACATAAATTTAGGCCATTTTACTAAGAAAAAATGCCTCCTTTATGTCCTCATTGTCAGAACAGTAAAACAAAAAATGAACCTAATTCTCAATTTCACCAAGCTCACATAACAAACAAAATCTGTCCTCCTCTGGAGTGGTATGAAACCTGCCGGTCTCTACGGCTAATTGTAATGTTCCTGAGTGAAACTGTGCACATAGGGACTTTTGTCTTCTGTTTAAATTATAAGTCACATCAAGTTCTACACTGGACTGTAGCTGTTCTTTATGAGACAATAAGTTCGTAATTTTTGTTTAGACTATATATCAACAGACCATTTTTCTCCATGAGAAACTATTTTGCCCCTAATCTCCTGAATATCACAAAGTAACCCATTCTGGAAAATTAATGAATGACAAACTCATTAGCTTATAAGGGTTGCATATGGATAAGGGTTAGGTTTTTGGATGACCTAGTAACAATACTGCTGTATTACATTTGATCTATCTAACAATTCACATTTTTACACCCAAGGAAAAACCTAATGTCTTGTGAAGATGCAGCTGCATGACTCACTTTAACTTGTAAGGATGGGAGACAATAGCTTTGATGATGTCTCGTAGGTTTTCTGAAAGTCCTCCCGTTGAGTTAACCAGCTGTGGCACACAGGCGTTGGCCAGCTCCCACTCTCCATGCTGCAGGCACCTCTTGAAATACTCAAAGAGGTCCTGCAGGGAGGTCTCGGCCTCACAGCCGAAGGGATGCATGGCCACTTTGACTGTGACACTCCTCTGCTCAGCTGTCACAACTGGACACGCACCTTTACTTCCATATAAACGAGGAGGACACTTGAGCTTTCTTCACCTGAAACAGAAAGAAACATGTCTCAGTTTGACAAAACAAACAAATGCATATAATATGTGATTGTAAAGTCAATATATACAATAAAATATGATTTTGAAAGAAAATGTAAGCTATTTCTGTCTGCAAATAATCATACAAACAATGTGGGATAAAAGACAAAAAAGCAAACAGACAAAAAATAAAAAAAATAACTACTCACAACAGAACAGTGGAAAGCAATGCAACATAGCATAAAGATGTATTATTAATTTTAAATTTTCATATTCCTGAAGCTAAATTTCTTGATTCAATCTCATCTTTCAAGTTGTTTCTCAATTGAAATGTTATTTTGTCTATTAAATTTGTAACAAATAGGAAATGCATGTCAGTAGCTAAAATTTGAAAAGACGTTTGTCTGAAGAAGTCTGTCAACAAAATGTTTTTTATTTTTTATATTGTCATTATTATTATTATTATTATTATTATTATTATCTTGTTATATGAGCAGGTATGAGTAATTGTTTGTATATTGTTATAACTAAATATTTAAAAACAGATAGATGTGAAATGCTAGAACACAAAGTAACACAATGTTCTTATTCATCATCTGTACCTTTAATTGCCTGTGCAAACAAACCAGGCAAGTTGAGAAAGAAAACAACTGTCCGGTGAGCTGCTGTGCTGAGTCAGCCAGATTAAATACGCCTTTAAATACGCTTTTAAAGTGTCAATGCTCCCATATTCATTTGTTCGTCTCCTCTCAGATTTGACAGCTACCTTTATGTCAGTAGTTAGCGTTAGCATTAGCTAACAATCTTGCTGACTGGCTGTAGCTGAAACATTAAGTTAGCTAACTTCCGTAACAGCTAGCAGGCACACACACACATACATCATTTACAAGTTAGCGAGTATTCAATAAAGTTACTTACTCATTTCTTTGTGTTGTTTCCCCCCAAACTGGGGACTATTTACACTCCTAGCTGGTGCTTTCTCTTAGGCTGTTATGCTAGGAGGCTAGCTGCACGTTAACGAAGGTCATGTGACAAAATCAGCTGATTCTCCAACGCTGGTTGGTCAAAGGTTGGCACGCGGTGGGCGTTCCCTTGTCTTTAACTGCTGCCTTCGGGTGCTGTCGGAAATACCGCTATTCAACACAGAATTAACAACCTAGCAAACTATTGTGAAACATCTGAGTATTGTTTAACTTGATCTACACCGTTAGGCAGGAGTATAAAGAAATAGGCTGCCTGTAGAAGTTGACAGTTCATTTGTGAACTTGGAAACAATTTCAAGGTGATTCAAGATAAAACTTTTTTGATCCCACACACCAGAGAAATGTAGTTACAGCAGCTCAAGAGTCAAAAAGGCAAAGGAAAAAAAGTGGTTGAATGATAAATAAAAATGAAACCAGATAAAAAAAAACTGGGTAAAAAATACAAATTAATTCAAATAAAATAGCACTATACACTATAGGCTGTACACCTTTCACTTATCCAGATGTGCATATTCATAAATAATAAATTATTATAACCAAACAAACTTGGGGGTGCAAAGATCAATTTTTCTTCTTCACTTTCCTTTTACAAATTATTATTATTATTATTATTAGGCCTATTATTATGAATAAAGAAGAGCTTAAATGCACAATTAAGACAAACAATAGTCTTGAGTAATATTGAGGTGTCAGTTGAACGAGGAGAACCGTAAGCAGTGAAGGCAGCATCAGGTAAAGGGAAACACAGTGTACTTTACCGACTGACTGCATGCTGCAACCCAGAGAAACATCGAAATGATGCGACAAAGGATGAAGCCACACGTCCACATCACTCCCTAAAAACAACCTTAATCTTTAACCAACTTATAATCCAAATTATTTGCATTAATATGTCTATTCAGCTTGTAATACATCCCCCTCCTCTCCCTCTCTGCCTGTCTCCCACCACCACCCGCGCCAAACTGGGAGCCTGTCTCTATGACAACGTGGTCGCAGGCGGGGTTTGCCAGCCGGAGGCTGAGTCTATCAGTCCTCAGTTGGCATCACCGCTGAAACCTCCACACTGCATCATCACGCCCTGAGTGGAATGGAAGAAAAGGACAAGAAACAAAATGTATGTGTGCTCTTTGTTGGCTTTATGGCATGCACTGCAACGTTTCTGCAGAATTTCGTTTAGAATAGCCTATCTGACTTATCGGCATGGCTTACTGAAAGAAATAGTTAGTGCAGCTGAGTCACTGATTGTTTAGAACGTGGATCAATAAAGCTATTGTTCCCATCGGTGCCATAGGCTGCAGCTCGCCGCAGATGAGACATGAGCAGGTTGCATGATGAAGGACCATGATGCAATAATAAACTAAGTGTGTTAAGCGGTATGGGCCTCATCTTGTATGAGCGCATCTGTAGCCAACATCTCTATTGTTTCACAGGGGGAGTATACCGGAGAGATAAAGGGCGGGCTGCGGCCTTCAATGAAACTGGTTGTCATGGGAATTATTAACAAAAAACCCAAAAGGTAAGTGCACACACCTGTTTTCATTTTAAAGTGGATTATATATTATTACAGTTGCACACATGACTCGGCAGGCAATTAAAGCTAATGATATAAAAGAAATGCCCTGGCTTGTTATAGAACAAGCAGACAGCTGTTGTCCGTTTGCGTGCATGTGCCAACCACCCAGCTACAGTCCCTGTTTTGGGAAAATATCTTTGTAATGCCAGTGCGTTTCCTATAATTATAGGTTATTATGTGAATGTGCGTGGGAGAGTTGCAAAATCCCATGAAATCTGAAGAGTCACAGTGGAATGTCTCTGGTTGATAACATCAGCTGGTTGTTTATTCATTCAGTCAGTCATCAATAAAGTTCCAGTAAAAGATGACACTTAGGCTGCACAAAACAACACACTGTGCAAAATTAAACTGTGGTGCAGAACTTTTTTTTTTTAATCTCAAGAAACTTATTTTTAGCTGCAGAAACATCAAGAGGGTTTTAAGGACAATGTTCTCAAAGGAGCCTTTTCTTAAATAGCCTACTGAATGCAACATGACAGAGCCTTTCATTTATCACTTTATTTCTCTTTCTTATGAATGATTGTGTAAGGCGGCTTCAGCAGCTGTAAGAATAAGAGTCTTACTGTTAATCATAGCTTGGTGTTGCCAGGTCATTTTGATACCAAATCTATCAGTGTCACCACAAATGTACTGCCAAACATGTTCTTTGTCATCTTAGTACTCACACCGGGTTCAAATAAAATGTATATGACCAAAAACTGACCCAAAATTACAATATTCCCTCCAAAATTAAAGATTTGTATGGAAAATTGATGCGTATGTTTTAGCTTTGCATGTAATCAGGGCCAAAGACAGAGCCGAGTACATGATCACTGTAAAAATAAGTATTCAAATCATTTTACCACATTGTAAACTTTGTAGTAAAGTTAAATAAAATTACAGAAGTAATGGCAACAACTATCACCACCTTGACGCAGCTGCTTGAGGTTTGTCCTGGGCGGTACACTGGTATACCGGTTTTAATTTCTCGTATGATATTCATTTTTCATATACCGCCATACATTGCTGTAACTGTAACTGTAACAGTTATAACTTTTAACTCAACAATTAATAACCCACAACTAACTCTCTTTAACAGGGCAAAAACACCATGACACACAACAATTTGTGACACTAATAATTGTACATTTACAAAATTACACCACTGAACAGCATGTTTTTATATTCTATGTACTGACACAATAAACCTATAATAAGGCCCAGTCCTGCAAAAAAAAGAAGTGATATACTGGGAAACCACCAGAATCTTAAAAAATACTGTTACACAAACGTTTGTCGTACCACCCAGCACAAGTTGATTTGAACTACTTTATGCATCATATTGTTTAAACTGATCATATTCAATTCAATTCAAAACACTTTATTGTTATAATTAATAGGCATGCCGAGTAGAATTATAGTCACATATGTTTAGTCTGTAAAAATATGAATCTGCAAAGTAACTTTAGCTGTGTGATAAATGTAGTAGAGTAAAAAAAAAAGTACAATATCTCCCTCTGAAATGTAGTGGTGTAGATGTATAAAGTAACATAAAATGGAAATACTCAAGTAAAGTACAAGTACCTCACAATTGTACTTAAGCACAGTGTTTGAGTAAATGTAGTTATTTCCCTCCACTGAAAATGTAATATATAGATGATCCTGCAGGAACAAGCCAACACGTATTGTATAGTGCTTAGTGTCAATTATGAAGATCATTATCTTCTTCATTAAATGCCTCATTACTACACTACAGTTGTGATAAAGACCAGAAGATGTCACTGTTCTCCAAAGAATGAAAACATGAGAAGAAACTAATGAAAGGCAGACAGACAGAAAAGTTACATGCAGTCTTTTCTTTAAATGTTGTAAACTGTTTTCTGTCTGTGTGTGTGTGTCTGAGCAGCATGGAGGTGATTCTGTCCAGCCGGCCTCAGGAGGAGGAGGAGGACACAGAGGGCGACGTGGGACTTCAGTTAAAGGTCAGCTTCATGGATAAGGCCGTCCACCGCAACGCACGCCTGGCTGGAAAGTGGGGAAGACCTGAAACTACCCTCTCCTTCTTTCCTTTTGCAGCTGGAGAATCCTTCAAGGTATACGCTTCTAATCTGTCAAAACCCGTCACTCTTCAAGCAAATCTGACACTTCTCTGTTCACAATGTAGCCAACACAATGTGTGTCTTTGCATCAAGCTTTAAATATGCACCTTAAAATATATATAGAACAAACTGACCCTCTTCTTATGCAAGCAAATAAGGATTATTAATATTTCAAGCTTGTGAAATGTTCACAAATAATTTCACAGCCTGCAGATGTACATCACCTTTTGTGTGCACGTGGGAAAACATGCATGCATGTATCTGAATGTGTGAATTTGTAAAAAAATAAAATAAAATAAGAAAGAAAGAAAGTATAAAATACATCTCACAAATTCATGTCTGTGAATGTGTCAAAGTTTTGCAGCTGTAGAAATATTTTGTGCATGTGTAGTAAAAAAAAAAGAAAAAAGAAAAAAGGTTTTGTGCACACAATTTGCACACAAATGTTTTTGTAGCTGTAGAAATATTTTGTGTGTGTAATTAAATTTTGTTCAGGAGTATTTTCAACAGTAGTAAATGTAAGTGTGCCAGTAGGCTAATTTAAAATTTTTGACTGTTGTCCCTCGGCCTGGTGTTAAACAACAAATAAAACATACAACATAAAGTTAGAATGGGAGAAAACAAAACTTAGGAGTAAGGCAGCATCATAAGTTCTCTATTTCTGAATTTTTCAGTATTTGTGTTTTTTCCCCCTGCACTTTAACTTTGCTTGTTGCTCTATTAGTCATGAAAATGTGATGTTATATAGAAATACTTAAGGTGATGTACAACTGCAGGCTGAGAAATTATTTGTGAACATAATTTCACGAGCTCAAAATATGAATGACCCTTATTTGCTTCCATATCTCCTCCTCTGACTGTTAGATGGAGATAGTTTGTGAGCACCAGCAGTTTCGTATCTTAGTGGACGGACAGCCTCTGTGTGGATTCACCCACCGGTTCACCCCGCTCGCCTCCCTCACCGCCTTACGAGTATTTGGAGACCTACAGCTCACCAAGGTGGCCTAGCACCCTGCAGCATCTCGCCCACGGATGAACAACATGAGGATGTTTTGGGGGACAGTATCCAATAGTTAGAATAGAGCTACTTGATGGGGATGTGGGGGGGGACAAAGTTACACCTGCCTCGTAATCACGTGTTAAGAAGTGCCTTCATTAGATTACCTGTTTGGGGACTTGAAGATAATGACTGAATGTAAGATGTCTTAAATCAACTGAGGAATGTGATTTGAACTGAACGCAAATGTGGTCGAAGCTATAATATTTTCCCTACTTATAATGAACAAACATGATGGTGTGTCACTGCTATAAAAAAAAGGAGTGCTGCATCCGTCTTTGTGCATTCAAATCTCAGACGTTTGTCTTTGATTTCTCTGGAGTTAACCTTTGAAAGCACTTATACGTTTACGAGCGCCTGCATGAAGATGAATGTGTCTGAAATCAACCGATCGTCATTCTGTGCCCGACTAAGTACTGTAACAGGTGTAATAATAATGTAAAACAATTTAGCCTACGTTAGTGCATGCCAGTAATACACACCTCTCAGTTTGCCTCCGAAGCTGGAGGGATTATAGGTTATGTCAAACTTTTTGTTATTGTATCATTATCAACTTTGAAAAGCTACTAACGCCCACTGGTTTGTGTACTTTTCTTTTTCCCTGAGCACTTTTTATGTGAATGTTTCATATTGGCTTTACTTCACTGCAATAAATCACTTTTGTTGTTATTTTGTCGTTTTACGCTTTGTGGTCGAGTACTTGGATTTACTCCAAAACCTACTATACAGCATGTATAGTAGGTCATGTATCTGATGTATTGTGTCATAATGATTTCACTGAACAAGCCTCTAAAACAACAGCAGCTCAGCTTGAGTCACTCAGATAAAGGCTCGACTCGGCTTGCTGAGTGGGAGTGGTGCCGCGCTGTGATTTCTGGGAGCAGCCGGCCTGAATTAAAACTTTTGTGACAAATACCTCCCGAGGCTTTTCTTGTCTCTACTTGTACTTCCTCGTGGTGTCGGATCCTTTACTTAAGCAAAAGTACCATGAACAAATATTCCATTCAGGGTTTCTGCAGCGTTCACCAAGTTAAATAAAATACTTTTTAAGAGCTTTTAATCAGGGCCGGATCTATGCACAGGCAGTCTATAGGCACATGCCTAGGGCACCCAGACAGAGCACATAACTGCCTACATAATGAAAATATTAAAAAAAATTTTTTTTAAATACATATGTTAAACATTATTTCACGCAGGCTACATTAAATTATGTTTAACATATATTTTTAAATATTTAAAAATATATAAAAATCATATCTAAAACTTTATTTCAATGTTTATACGTGTATTTCTTCTTCTTTCTTTAACCATGCATAACATTAGTGCCAATGTGCTTGAAAACAATAACTATATGTTAAATGTATAATGTATTATATAAGGCTAGATTTTTCACTATAATTAAATGACTAACAAATTGCATATGAATACTGAAATATAAATAGATAAGCTAAAATATAGAGCTAAATTAATGAGTATCACCACGTGGCAGCTAAAAGTCATTTTGTTTATTTACCAAATATCAAAATGTGCATGCAGGGGGAGCCCTGAAATAAAATAGTCTGCCTCTAGTGTCTCACACACACACACACACGATAGGAGGATCCTGAAGGCCACAAGCTGAAACATATTGGTTTTTTTTTACATTAAAGGTTTCCACCTCTGGTGTCTGGAGTTACGTAAAAATGTGGAAAATGAAGTCAAAATGATTTATGGTTTAATAATGAAAAAAATCTTGTACAACACAAAAAAACTTTTTAACTTAAACTGAATGATTACAAGAGAAATTGCTACGACCGTTGGGCTTTTAAATCCTCCTCTCACAAACTTTAAAATACAGAATAATCAAATTGAAAACACTCGTATTTTAGAGAAAAATGAACAGAAATGTTATGTAACCATCAACTATTTCATCTGATTGCATGTCCCCATGTTGTTGCTACAGTGTACATTCATGGAATGTGTAAATCTTTCTTCATACCTGGATAAATGAACCACTGATTGAAAAGTTTTATGTCTGCTCTCTGATGGCGTCGATCCAGTCCATCTTCTGCTGGTGTGTCGGAGCCTGGATGAAGTAATGTGTGTCCGACTGAGTGATGATTTTAAACAAGTTGCCCTGAATGTTGCCTTTCACACCTGGGAGGAGAAACCAGGGTCAGTAAAGTAGAACCGCATTAAAAGGGAACACCACCTAAATTAAGAATTCCAATATGTTATTACCACGGCCTAGGAAAGATCAATCAATATTTACTTATGTTTTTGGACTGTCTTAGATAATAGGAATAACATATATGAATTTTGAAAATGGGCGTAATTCCCCTTTATGATTGATACAATAATGCTGCTTTGAATGGACAGACAGAGATTAAAGTAGAAATAGTGCAGTTACAAATTAATATGAAAAGCCAAATTACACATTTTTGCAGGAAAAGGAAACAAAAAACAGTAACTTTAGTGTTAAATACCTTAACAGATGGCTCACATTTCTTCTGTATTTTTCTTATTGTCAACTAATCTCATGAAAACACCAAAACCAACAAAGTGTTAGTCTGTCTCTCAAAACCTCTGTGGCTCTCAGACTGGGTTAGGAATATTACTTTCACTAAAAAAAATAAAAAAATAATAAATAGACCAAATAATTTCCTAAAACTCCTGTCCATTTTTGTTTTCAGAAAATGTTACTCAAACATGACGTTGCATGTGGGATTGACTCAAATTATACAATACATTATGTTTTTTATGAGATAATAAGAAAACAAGAAAAATATAGAAGATTTTAATACACAGTTTGCAGTGTCAGTGAAACCCTCTCCTCCATTTAATTCATCACACAATTTAATCTTTTCTAAGAAGGGGCCAAAATGATCTCCTGCAGTCCAAAACAAAGAAAAAGAAAACCATTTCTGCTCCATGTTGTAATTATTTGAGTAACTTTGTTTCGAAGTGCTGCAGACAGTGACTCACCTGAGGGAACTCCGTTATCGTTCAGAGAAGACACCAGACAGGCTCGCAGAGAGAAGCCG
The DNA here is from genome assembly GCA_028570985.1 of Heterobranchus longifilis. Taxonomy (NCBI): domain Eukaryota; kingdom Metazoa; phylum Chordata; class Actinopteri; order Siluriformes; family Clariidae; genus Heterobranchus; species Heterobranchus longifilis. The sequence continues at coordinate 9,268 of JAOVVB010236348.1, read as the reverse complement.
CCTGCGGGGCTGATGTCATCCTGACAAAGTGACATCAGACAGGAAGTGGGTACGAAGAGTCAGATTTGTGGAAGTGAATTACAGAGATTCGGGAGTGAGTCACCTCAGGTTTAGGCAAAGAAAACAACGGCTTTGTTTTTCATCTCTCCTGTTCAGTGTGGTCATCATTTAAGCATTTAATTACCTCGTGTATGTCATCATCATCATTTGCTGTGTTTATAAGTAAAATACACGTATCAGATTTCCTTTAGGTTCTATCAGATAATTGATTAATTCAGTGGGCCGCACGCTCACCTTGGTGGGATCATAATAGTGAAGGTAAGCCGGCTCTGAACGCAGCACAAACAGTCGCACCTTCCAGTTCTTCCTTCTGTGTCCCTGAGTTCAGAAAAGTTGTTGTTATAGTAAGTTATAGTACAAATAAGAAAACATTTAGGCTGTGAAAAAAAAATTCAGTCGGTGCTTATGATTTATATTCAGTAATAATGTGTTTATAAATGCTGGTAATCTATTTACTAATGTGGTTTTCTCTTTGTAATAAGCCATCAGGTCTGCAGTTATAAATATTAACACATTTGTGCCCACAAATTAAGAAACTCTTTCTCTGGGCTTGCACAAATCTGAAGACATTTTCAAAATCAGTCAAACCTTTTAGCTGAAAAGTGCATTTTTCTTATCATAATATATCTAGTCTTTGGTCACATGCACTACTGTTTACTGTACTCCTTTATATCTTAGGGGGGAAAAAACTGTTGTCCCATGTGACTAAATATGATCAGAAAATGTCTGCACCTCAGAAACTACCAGAAACACAATCAAGTATTTGGTAAAGATGAACTCATAACAAGTTGAATATCAAACATATGTGCACATAAGCAGTGTAAAAAATATTAATTTAATATTAATATTAATATTAAAAACATTTAATAAACATAGCAAAAAAAAAAAGATAAAAGTGTGAAAATATCATACTGTTGGGCACAAATGATAAAATAAGTTGTTAATAAAAAGATGTTGGTCCACATTCTCCTTTTGTTAAACTGATCAATAAAGCCTTATATTTTAACCATTAATAAAGGCATTTGATATAACTCAAACCCTTTTTGAATGTTTGAAATTGGTACTAAACATTATTTATGTATTGGTATTTTCAGCATTTTAACACAGGGATGTATTTGTGTGTTTACCTGTTTAAGCAGATATCCTCTCTTGATCACTTTTCCACTGAGCTCCACTGCAGACAGCGACGTCTCCGCCTTCACACTGCCTCTCTTCTTTAAACTGTCAGACTGCCATTAAACATAAACATGCTGTGGATTAAATCCTACTCTAACCTGCTATCTGCATTTCAATAAATACAAATCTGTGTATAATGTGTGTAGATATTCTCGGTGTGGCACATTAAAGTGCTGGAGGTCAGTATATACTCACAAAGCTGTAGAGCGCAGTGGAGTCGTCCATGAAGAGCTCACTGAGGCCGGCGGTGCGGAGAGCCTCCACGCTCTTCAGACCGACGGTCCGCAGGAAACCCTCCTCCAGCAGGGCCGAGGCCAGCGTCATGGCCTCCACACGGGTCAGAACCAGCTGCATGAACACCAGCCAGTCCACCACGGCAGAACCTGCAGGGACATCACATTTATACATATAGATACAGAAATGTCATCTGCATAGAGAGAGAAATGCATAATGTACAGTAAATGCAGGCTACATAAAGTATTGTTATACATATTGACAGGTATTTCATCCTCATAGGCTTCATGAGCATCATGCAGGGATTACAACCAATTCTACAAACTGATAGATTATAAATGTGCATTTAAAACATCTGAGATGATGCAGAAGAATAAAGAAGTTGCAGATGTTTCTCACCTGAGAAACAGTTGCTGTAAGTGCTGCCCTGCTCCACGTGGTTGCTCATCTTGATCCCACTGTGGACGTCGTACATGGAGTCCAACACTTTGCTTTAAAAGACACAAAGACACAGAGAAATATATAAACATGAACAAGCAGTGTCACAGTCTGGACATGCACTCTGACTTTTGTTAATGCTGATTGTGTTGTATTTTGGAAAGGGGTCTTTAGTTATCTTGACAATTTTGGTTTCAGGGTTTTCTGTTTTTTGGTTTTTCCACGTTGCATTTATTTATGTGTTTAGTCTGTTTCCTGTTTTATTTTGAAGATTAAATCCTCATGTGTCGTGTCTTGTTTTACTTCCTGCCTTTGTGTATTTTTACTGTCACAGTTCAAAAAAGCCCTTTTGGACCTAAATGCAGATAATGGATGAAGAGGCAGCAGGAAGAGTCGAAATAATTTAATATAGAACATAAACTACAGGGTGCCAAAGCAGGCAGGCAAATAAATAACACGGGAAACAGGAAACACAAGGAGAGACGACAAACCGACAACTGGTGTGGTGGGGAAAATGTGAGAAAATACACAAAGGCAGGAAGTAAAACAAGACATGATAATTGAATCTTCAAAATAAAACAGGAAACAGACTAAACATGAATGAAGAAACTAAAGTAAAAGGATAAAATAAAGGAAAACCAACAAAATCCAAAACCTGAAACCAAAATCCTCAAGATAACTAAAGGTCCTTTCTCAAAATATAACAGGCAGTAGGTTATTTACAAAAGTCAGAGGGCCTGGCCAGACTGTGACACAGAGACGTCTGCAGGGTGAGACAGTGAAAACACCACGAGGTGTCTGTGTGGGTGATGTTGTGTTTGTAAGACTCACCTCAGATTGATGTTGTGTAACTGGGATCCAGCAGGGTCTTGCTCGTTTGTCACCTTCCCGCCTTCGGCCGTCCGCAGCTTGTCGACCGCGGCGGTGATGTCACCGGCCCAGTCATCCCTCTCCTCCCGGGAACAAGCCTCCAGAAAATGATCCACCCCGTTCTTTGTCTGGAGCCTGAACACCAGCTGGGAAACATGTTAGTATTCAGAGATTAATATTCAGATTAGGAGATGAATATTCAGCCAAAAAAATAGATAACAATGTTCTTAAAAGTTATTTGATGATGGAGACAGGTCTTGACAAAACAGTAACCTGCGGCAACAGCTGGTGATGTCACACCTTCAATTTGGTTTCCACCAATAAAAATATAGACAAAGGAAAAACAAAGTACAGCTGTCTGTCTTACCAGTGGTGGAAAGTAAGTACACTTACACAAGTACTTATTTAAGTACAATTTTGAGGTACTTTACTTGAGTATTTTCTGCTACTTTATATTTCTACACCACTACATTTCAGAGGGAAACTTTTTACTCCACTACATTTATGTGATATCTTATAATTACTGTTTACATTAATAAAAAAACACATGATAGGTTATATGATATGATGGAGTACTTTACTACTAATCAACCAAGTAGTATATAAAGTATCTAATTTTGGCTCCACATTAAATTGCACTTACAGTCCATGTATTCCTGAACAGAAAAACAGAATAATAGAATATTCTCTTAACATGAAATTAGTCATTCTGCATAATGAGTAGACTGCAGTTTACTGTTAATACTTCTGTACTTTTACTTCAGTAACATTTTGAATTCAGGACTTTAGTGGAGTATTTTCAGATTGTGGTATTTCTATTTTTACTTGAGTAAAAAAAAAAACCCTGGCTACTTCTTCCACTGCATCTTACAATGTAAATTCTAACATGTGTGTAAATTATGAAGGCATGTTAATTATCTTGAGTGAAACTTTCTTCCCTTTAACATGAAAGTTCATTATATCATTTGGCCTTCTTTGGATTTAACTGCTGAAATTAAGACATCAAACAGAAAATTGTCTGTTTTAAACAATGAATATACAACAGAATGACTGAATATTAATCCATATAATTATCTGAATCCATATAATTCAAAAGTCACTTAATTTAAACTGAGAATACACTGAACATTTCTTAAAGTTTTAAATTAAGTGACTTTTCAATATAATATTTTTATTACGAAACCTTTTTTTAGTCCTCTAAAACTTTTAAATCCTTTGAAACTTCTATACAAGCGCTGAACAAGTAACACAGAAGCCTGGAGCAACTCACCGGTCGATTTTCATGCTCCAGAAAAGGACAAGTTATCACACAGTCCTTCAGAAGGATTTTCCCTCGCTGACACGAGTCTCTTTTACCTCCTTCGTACTTGTAATACAGCAGCTTGTCTGACATCAACACAAACCAGCGTGCCTTCCAGTTGTGCACAAGATGACCCTGTAATCACATTATCCAAAATAATTAAAAAGTTTGTTATAATCTCAGAAAAGCAACATACTCTTTTCTCTTTCAAAGCACCTGCCCTTATGTAGGACATTACTTTATATGCTATTATATATGGATTTTACTGATAAAAGTTTACATCAGCCTATAATCAAAAGTCCTCACCACATTTCACACTGACTCAATTAAATCTATATTTTACAGTATTTGTATTATGTATTTAATAAAAACATGTCTTACCCTTTTCACCAGGAATCCTTCTCTTAGAGTCTTGGAGTTTTTCTTGTCAGTGTCCATTCTGTTCAGTGTGATCTTGGCAAATTGAGCTTTGCTTGTTCCTGCCTGCTCAGGTTTTTAAAGGTAGAGGGGAGTGCGTCACGCTGTTCACACCCCACACACACACACACTCACACACACACCCACGCACCTTGCACAACACAGGGAGGCCAATCCAAGTGTGCACTTTCTGCCAATTTTCACACGAGGGCGCACTGACTCCTTGAGAGGCTCAGGATGATTATTTGGTGAAGAGTCTAGTTTCAAATTCTTTGTGCACAACAGTTACAGAGAAGCAGTTGTTGTTGCAATGAAACTCTTGAATCTCAGGCCTCTTCTAATGATGCTCATTTAAAGGTCCCATATTGTAAAAGTTACTTTTCCATGTCTTTTTTTGATTATAAAGCAGGTCTTGGTGCTGTATAAATGCAGTGAAAGTATCAAAACACTCAATCCACAGAGAAATGCATGCAGCCCGTATTCTGAAACTGTGCCTTTAAACGAGCCGTCAGGACTTCTGTAAGGTTGTGATGTCACAACTATACTATATAGCCAGATAGAAAGTGCCGCTAGTCATTCCCCGTCTGCAATGACGGTGCAGAGACGCTGAGAGCACAGATGCGGAAGACCCGGAAACACTGACCAATCAGAGCAGACTGAGCTTTTATGGGTGGGGGGGCTTAAAGAGACAGGCGCTAAAACAGAGCGTTTCAGACAGAGGGAGAATACAGGTATATTCAGACAGACAGTATGAGAAAAACAATGCTGTTTTTTTTTTATATATATTCTAGCAGAAACAAGTAAGAACCTGAAAATGAGCACAACATGGGACCTTTAAATATATATGAAAAGAAAAACATGCAAGTAAAAAAAAAAGAGCGAATCCAAGACAGGTTGTAAAACTGTAAGTAAACATATAAAAGTACAACAAGTCTCTAAAAGTCTGAAAGTGAAGACAGTGATGGATGAAGCTCAAGAGCTCCTGAATCTTGTTTGAATGAGGAATTTCTGAAAAATATTAGGTATCATATCAACAATGTTCTGTCCAAAGGGTAAAATCTTTCTAAGCCGAAAGCTCAAAAGAAGTTTTCACTCCATCAATTTCAATATGTGAAGAATTCAAATCCGGGAGATGTAGCTGTAGGAAATATCCTTCAGATGGATGAGAGATTCTTTTTTATTTTTATCCTATTTTGATGAAAAACCAGCAGCTGGTGGTCAAACACAGCTCCTCTGCTGCTTTGTAGCAGATGTATCCAATAGGAGGACAAAGCACACATGTACCTGCTTAATGAGAATAATGTGGTTGGTGAGTCAGAGAGAGTATTTGTGAAACCACATGGGGCCCTGCTGGACATTATCCCTCCCCTGAAAGGACATTTATGAGTGGATAGCTACTTTCAAAAGGACTGCAACTTCCTCTAAACCTCTCTCTGACCTCACTCTAATTCATTATTTCAGCTTACACTGTTGTAAAAAAGAAAAAAGTCATCTTTACCCTCAAGTTCAGCAGTATTTATTCTACCAATAACTGATTTTTTTGGCCACTTGAGGGCAGCAGAAACAAGCTGCAAACACAAAACTGACATACAATCACCTTTTAACCAAACATGTTTGCATACAATCACCAATTTACACATCCAACAGACACAGAGCAACATTACTATTCATACTTCTGTCCATCTGATGAATGTAAGTCCAATATTCACACTTTTACCTCTGTTTTGGTCTCCACCAACTCCAGAGGGAAATATCTGGCTCTTTAGCTGCTAAGCTCCACTATGGTCACCAATTAGTTGCTAACTGCATCTGTTTCTCCTTAACCGTTTGTCCACACCAGTTTCGAATAAAATAATCTACTCGCTTAATTTGTGCGAGTTTGAAAGCTGGAAATATACATGCTGTTTGACCATCCTTTTGCGTAGACGTGTAAATTTCGGAGTACGTACACAATGAACGGACAAAACAGACGCAGAATACGCGAGGCAGCGTCAGGCGTTCACGTACACGTTTTTAAAAGCAAGTATATCTCCGGCTTTACTCGCATCATTTTCCACGAAGTTCCGATTTTTCAACAAGAACTCGTGTCTAATCGCGTCTTTACATTGACTTTATATGTAATTCACTCGAACAAATTCTTTCATTCGCAGTCCGTGTGTACACAACATTAGAGCTGAGCAGGCAGTGTAAAGTGCTTTTATTTTTAGCTGGCAAAATGCAGCAAAAGTGCCCCTATGGTAGATAAAACATGATAAAGTACCCTCTAGCGTGTCCTTCCAGTGAAGAAAACATGTTGCAGTGCACTAATGGATGGTGCGGTGCCATGATGCCTACATACTAGAAAACCTTTTTGCATGCTGGTGCTCTGCTTATTTTCTTCCACCCCTGTCCCTGTGAATATTATAATAATATAGTAATATTTGTCTGGATATACTGTCACACAATCTTTTATCCCCAAAACATTATTTTTAGCTATTTTCTGCAGATTTTCTTCAAGATTCCTTAAAAATCCAGCTGGAAAACGCTCACCAAAATCCTGCAGGATTACTTTCCTGAAGGAATTACTTTTATTATTATTATTTTACAAGATTTCAGAAAAGATTTCTTGTTTTGTTCCTTAAAGGACTCCTGAGTTTTTTCAACAGGTTGTCAGCAAGTTTTAATAAGCTTAGGGGGTCGTATGTCATTTACTGTTACATAAATGTATTTTGGATGAAAACCAGAGGAAGGGCCTTCTCATACTGAGAGAGGAGTGACTCTTACAGCTCTCCTCTCTGCTGCAGGACTCTTATAAACTCTCTGTTGTGTCTCCCAGGTGGAGGAGCCTCCACATACAAGCATGTGGTTATAAGACATCTGGAATGTGCAGCAGACTCAGCGTGGCAACCAGCCACCAAAGAATCTGTTCAACACATAGAGGAACAATAACCCCCCCGAAATCCTGCTTGTGAGACTTCTAGCACTTTTGTTGAGTCAAAGTCAAACACGCTCCACTGAGCTGAGCGTTACAGTCAACTCACAGGTGAAGGTGTGTCTGGAATGCCCTCTGTGTAACATTAACCATAAATCAAACATTCATTACGTAAAATAAAGATGATGGTGTTTTGGCACGCCAGGATATGGAGGACTCTGACGCAGGTCAGCTCACGTGGAGCACCCGGTTGTCCTGGTCACACACACACTTTATACGCAAACACTCGCCGGACTGTTTTCTTGGTCCACAGACTTATTGTTCACTGGGTGTGTGTGTTTGCGTGTCCACGTCTGCAGCTGTTACACAGAGCAGCTCGCCGGTCGATCTCACGCTTTAGGAGACTGAAATAGAGACAGGATTCCCTCCGGAGGGTTTTATTCTCAAATAATGTGCCTGTCAAACACACTACTTGCCCAAAGTCAACTGTTTTATTTATTAGCGGTTATTAAATAACAACAAAGACTAAAGTTAAGGGAGTCACGACACAGAAGCTAAGAAATGTACTGCTGTGGACGGGGCCACGCAGCAAAATGTAAAAAAAAAATCTATTTTAAAAAATCAGTATCAGTTTAACTGTACGCTATATTTAGAATATTTCCACCATTTTACCTTGATGTCAGACAGCCCTGTTTAAGTTTACGCAGGGGGAACTGAAGAGTATCCATGGTAATCACGGTCATGGCTAGAAGGTAACCCTAGATTTGCCGAAGTCTCACAGGACGGGTAAGGTTAGGCATTAACCTCCAGTGGTGTCGTTGGTTAGGTGGCCAGGAAATGAGACTCGTGAGAGTTTTTGACCGCTTTCACTGTTTTTTGCAAATCTAGGGTTACCTTCTAGACACGACCGGTAATCACCAGCCAAAATCAAAACTCCATTTTGGCAGGAGGAAATCAGCCAGTCAAATGACAGAACACGGTGGAGAGCTGTTGTGCACCGGGATGCTACAACAATCAGAAACACAGAAGCTAAAGCTCTAAGTTCTGTTTCATCTCGACTTTAAGGGAGAGCATTTTATTCCTAAAGATCCTGAAAGACGACAAAAAGGGATTGGAAAGCAGACCCCACAAGCAACAGATCCACTTCATATCAGGTAACGTTAACGTTACATAATGCAACATTGTATTTATTTATCAGGGTATTATTACAGTTTCCGACCACTTTAGATTTGGTTCATCTGCACCCTCCAGACTTTTGTTTCAAAGACTCTCCAGAGTCTGATGAGGGAAAGTTGATGTCTGGATACTGCAGGAACATAATATCACTGAAACGTCGTCGTTCACCATTATAAGGGTCGGTAATATTTAATCTATCAAGTTTTGCAATATAACGTTCACTGTTCTTGCAATTAAAGTGCACAGTGAACTCTGACGGCTTGAAATCGATGCCGGCTCTGTTCATTTTTGCTCACAGCTTTACTGCCAACATGGTGGTGTTTGATTTATTGTTAATTAGCTTGTGTTCTCTCCTTGCAGAGCTCAAACCACACATACATTATATGCAATAAGGTAAACCAAGTATTAAAGAAATAAATCAACTCACCGGACGTACACATCATGATTCAGGTCAACAGGAACAAACAAAGGAAGGAAGGCAGCACAGATTATAATTAACTGAAAGTGATTGCACCTGAGGGGGGGGGGGGGGCCCCTCTCCATGCAGGAGTGTTGGGTTTATCCACCCTGCCTCAGGTGGGGTCAGGTGGCCTCGGTTTGGGGACTTTTAACACGGGAGTTGCTGGTCGACCGCTGCCTCGATCGGTTAGTTTGTTAGTTTTGTTAGTTTCTAATCCTTTTAAAAC
>JAOVVB010236337.1:1253-23098 GCA_028570985.1 Heterobranchus longifilis | reverse complement strand
ATGAAGTGAAAACACACTGTGACAGAGTCAAAGCTGTAAAACAAAAACACAGACAACAGACAAATGTACACAGTGTTAGCATGGTTAGCATTGCTAAGTCTCTATCCTGTCGCTAACATGGCAGCCTGTCAATCAAATGGTAGCCATGGCAGCCACGCTCCAAAACATCCCGTTTTATCGTTTGTTTTCTTCTTAACCGGGAGGCTTTTTGCAACCGCTGGTATCGCCCCCTGCTGGCCATAGGACAGAATGCACATTTTAAGGCACTTCTGCATTGGCCTCACTCTTCAGACCCGGAGGCTCGGTCCATTATTTTTACTGTCTGTGGGTTGCACACGCACTCAACCATGTTAGCAACACGATTCACATCCTGTGGCAGTAACTACAGAAACACAGCCATGCACCAACAAGAAGAGAAAAAAAACATTTAAAAATCTGTTTTGTAAATGTGTTATGAGGAAGGAAATGCACTCAACACGTTTGTCAGAACTCAAGGACAAAATGTAAACGTTTTAACTGAATGTAACTTTTGTTTCTTTACACTCCACGGGCACCTTTAAGGTGGAGCAGGTGGTTTGTGGTTACGTGGCTATCTTGTTTACTCGATCAAACTTTTCACACTACAAACGCAGACACGCCACAGATATTCTCACATGTACTCCACAACACACACACACACACACACACACACACACACACACACACACCTTAAGGTTGGTTTCTCCATCGAGGCTGGCGGTGGTGATGTGACAGGTGCCGTCTGCACGATCTGACGACAGCAACGCCAGGTCAGCTGGGAACGTCTCGTCTTTAGCCACTCGAACAATGTCCCCCACCTGGACACACACACACACACACACACACACACACACACACACACGTTTATACCAACATTTACTTTAACTGTTTTGAATTAACAAATTTAATTTGTGGTCTGAATTTTTGTAATAGTTCTTTTTGTGTTAATTAATTGTACAGGACCAAAGTGGACACAACGTTTGCCAACAATGAATGACTGAATTAATTTTATTTATTTCGAATATAAAAATAAATAAAAACAGATTACAAAACAAACAAAACAAGAGGAACAGTGTTCAAAAAGAATATAGAGGTAAAACGTATATATCCCTACTCCTTTCTCACTTCTCATCTATTAACACATTATTTAAACAGATTTCAAAATTTATTTACAACCAAATTAAATATACAAACAACTATCCCAAGTTATTTACAACCCAAATATCCACCCAGTGTTAAAAAATATATAAAAACACAACCTTCCTCATCCATATACCACCCATAATGTTTAGAAAATAACCTTATTAACCTTATTAATATAAATTATTTTTTTCTGAAAAGGAGAACACAGGGCACGTGATTTACAGTGCAGGTATGTATGGTTAAAAAAAATATCTATTTCAGTTGGACTTTAGATAAAACTAACGATCATCTTGCGATGGGATCACACCAGTCACAAAGACAAATCGAGCCAGGGGCGTGAAGTGGGGAGGGTGCTGGCCCCTTCCCTACTTCAGTTTCATCACTGCATCTTGCACAGTTCTGATGCTGTCGCAGTGACAAAATCTGTCCACAGTGTTCCTCCGAAACAGGTTCCCTTCAGAAACTATTTTGCAGAAGCACCGTCGGGGCGTGGCGCCGCCCAGGACGATTGTGACTGGTTTAAGAAAATATCGTCAAAGAATATTCTAAATTCAAATATATATTTGAATTGTAAAAACAAAGTTACTGCTAATGCACAGCGGACATTTCCTGCTGCTGCCCCTCCACATTAAAAGCATTTAACTGGTGAAACACGAGTGGACCTTTATTATGAAGGAGTCACAGGAAATGCAATGTGTTTGTCAGTGAGCTTAATATCGATAACGTTTCAGTTAACTTGCATCTCCAAAACAAAACAACGTACATTTTCTGCATTTTTTGACAGCGGATCAGTTTGTAATATTGCAGGGAGTAACGGCACAAGAAGGAGCAGAAACAGAGAGCTGTTAGATGGAAAGCTGCAGTCGACAGGCTGCACACCTCAAACTTCTTTATTAAAACAACAATAGTTTGTTTAGCTGCCCTCAGTACTCTGACACCTGCAGTAGTAAACCGTATTTTCCGGATTGCCACTAAGTTTTACGGTATAGTTGTATTATTTTATTTGTTTATTTTGTAATGTGTAGGTATGTAGATCTTTTAAAAGACATGTTAATGTTGAAATAAATACTCATATACAAGTAGTACAAGTAGTTATGTCTCTCATTGTATTGATTTTTCCTTTTATGGACGTAATGTGCAAAAACAGATATTCAAATTATTATTCAAAGTACTCAAAACTGCCTCTGTGGTAGTTCCTGCTCCAGTAGGTGTCTCCAGGACCACATTTTGTCATGATGACACACACCACGCACACACAGACTCACAAGGTTAAAACAATACCAGCGCTGCTGTCGCGGCTGGTAATATCTCACTCCTGCAGATAGCAAGTCTGCTGGCTGTGACTGGGTAAACAATATCACATGTGCTTGACAAACTTGGGAGGTTCATTTACTGATTGACTAAAGGACACACACTTGTTACACTCTGAGGATTTGTGTGCACTGCAGTGTTCTGAGTTACAGGCAGCAGACACCTCATCAGTGACAGTCTGACCAAACAGCCTTACTTCCTGTCCACACAGGAGGTCCGTGTCCCTGTTCCTGTTGTCAAAGTCCCTTCTCTAGAAACAACAACCTCCGAGTTATCGACCTACACGCTGAAAATGTTTTGAAGATTTGGATTGTGCAATAAGTCAGGTCTGCTCTGTTCTTTCAGTCAATGATTGTAAAGATCTCTAAGAATATTTTTACATAATTTTCGTGGAGGTGTTCCTCCAAAACAGGTTCCCTTCAGAAGGTATTTTGCAGAGGCACCGTCAGGGCGTGGCCAGGAAGATTGTGACTGGTTTAAGAAAATATGGTATTTCATCAAATACTGGCCGGGGGTCCAATAGAAGCCAGGTCTGGAATAATGGCCGGGGGTATGGGTGACACAAACAAATAAAGGCCTGCCCCAAATAATGGCTGGGGGAAGAAAAAACAGGCGTGGATAAATTCCCGGTGGCTGTTAGATTTGCATTTCAACTAAGCTTAATGTGTACTTTCATTGAATAAAGTCAACAATATAATCATGCTATTTTCATTTTTTTGTTCTGGATTACTCATCTGTGTCCAAACAAACAGAGGGAATTAGAAATAAAGGCCTGCCTTCTAAGACAAGCCTGTTTCAAATAAAGGCCTGGTACCGTCTGCAGCTGAGGTCACTATTTCAGGAAATATGGTACAATCAGGCCAGGGAGGTTTTTTTTTCACTATCCAGGACTGAAAGCACAGCCAATCCAGAGTTTCCCCCAGCAGTGCTGCTCTGGCTATGTGAGACTACAGGAGAACAGAACAGAACAGAACAGTCAGACTTGTTCATGATAATTGTGGGCTGTAAACATGCAAATAGCTCAAGAATGACTTTGGTACACCAGTAGTCTTCAGGAAAATGACAGTCTGCAAACACAATAATGCCACCAGTCCAATATGGACGATGTAAGGACGTGAAACAAAAAGTGGCGTTTCGAGAGACTTGTGTTACTACAACAAATTCATCATTCACAGAACATTTCCATGAATTTGCCTCCGTTTCTTGTGATCCTAACAGTTCTCTCTGCAGTGACAACATTACCTTCAGGGCTTTTCACACCTGACTCCTTTAGTTCGGATGATTCGAACCCTGGCAGTGGTGGAATGTATATTTATGTACTGTACTTAAGTACAAGTTTGAGGTATTTGTACTTTACTTGAGTTTTTTCCTTCCCTATCACTTTATAATTCTACTCCATTAAAATTCAGAGGGAAATATTGCACTTTTTATTTCACAACACTTACTTGACAGCTTTAGTTACTAATTACTTTTAGAGTTGCAATGATTAGTTGACTAATACAGAAAAATAATCTGCAACTATTTTGATAATCATTTAAAGTCATTTTTTATGCAAAAATGTCTGAAAATGCTGTTTTTGGCCTCTCAAATATGGAGATTTTCTGCTTTTCTGTGTTTTATATCATATTAAACCGAATATCTCTGGATTTTGGACAAAACAAGATATTTAAAGACATCACTTTGGACTATGAGAAACTGAAAAAGGACATTTCTCACTTTTTGACAATACTTGACATTTACGATTAATCGATTAATCGAGAAACTATTCTGCAGATTAATTGATAATGAAAATAATTCTTAGTTGCAGCCATAGTTACTTTACTAATTAAGATTTTTACATACAAAACATATGAAGAAAATATTGTATAACATATCTTTGTTTTGATGTAGATTTAACTACCCAACAGTATATTTAAGTGGCCGCATGTCACGTGATATGATGACATCATCAACAGCTGTAAAGACAGAAGCCTTTTAGCTTTCTGCAGCAAAAACAATTAAGTCGCCAACTATTATGGTTCTTATTTTAGATCACCTCCCAGCAGGACGTCCGTTTTCAGAGGGTTAATAAAAAAAAAATTAATTTAATTTTCAATCTCAATTCTCGATTTCATCAAACATTTTACAACAACAGTATGAACAGTATAACTGCTTAAGAAAATGTATGTATGTAAAAAGAAACAAATATTTGTATAGCACCACAGATAGGACACTGTAGTAAACAGCATAACAGCGACTTAGATCCAGATTCAGACAACTCATTACAGTTTATCAGACCGTTAATGTGAGATGAATACAGCCGCTCCCGCCGCTCATCGACTCGAACTACAGCTGTGAAAACACCCTGATATTATCTACAGACTATACTACAGTTTATATACAGACTACAGCAGCTCTACAGAAACACCAGTAGCACCAGGAAGTTTACATCCAGGCTTAACATATGTATGGCTGTTGGCTATGAGTGGCGAAAAATGCTATTTTTAGGTACTTTTAAGTACAAGTTTTCCAGATAACAAACATAATGCATCGCTTTGGTAGAAGTAATCTGCCATGCAAATGCAAAAGACCTCATTTTGGTCAAAAATGACTTTTTGTCATTATTGGACCAATAAAGACCTGCTCTATCATGAGCACACACATCACATGTCTCCTGCGTTGGTTTTTGTTGAACATAGTGGGCTGTGTTTGTCTTTTCTGGAGAAACCAATAAGACAAAATCCTGTAACTTCTCTTAAGGTTCTCTGGCTTTGTTTCCTGCGCTTGCGTTAAAGTGATTTGCCTTTTTATTCTCTGTCAAAGAATTACACACAAAAACTTAATACGTAGACTGAATAAAGAGGTTTTGTTTTAATCCAATACAAATATTAATTTACACAATTTGGTGTGGTTTGAAAAATGATATATATTCCTATTATATTAAGGGGATAGTTTCATGATATATCACTAGATTCTATCTAGGTTATAATTATCATAGAGTATAAAATATAATTATTGTCATACAATATATTGCTTATACAGTAATTAACAATAAAATGAGAGAAGTTAAGGCCTTTTGCCAGCATGACTCCGTATTATTTGACAGATAATGCAAAGGCAGAGAGTACCTAAACTTCTGAATAATCAAAGGTCAATTTGAGCTCAAGATTTTTTGTAGATAAATAACTTCATTAAAAAAACTACGAATTGTTTCCAATATTATGGTTTCAATGTATTTACACCAAAACAACTTTACAGTAATTTCCCTCAGTTGTACAGTCTGGTGAGTTCAGGTGTTTTACATCTGTAGGACAGAAATGGTAGAATACAGTATCTTCAGGGAGCAGGTTTTTCCATCTTACCCTGATGTTCTTGGACCTGGTCTGGACCAGACTTCCACTGCGAACCACAAACACTGGAGCTCCATTCACCTCGTTGTCCGCCTTGTGTCTCAGCCAGTCCTCGTAGCCCTGAGCAGGAAACGTCTCCAGTAACCAATCACAGACTGACAGGACTACTGCGTCACTGATCAACAGCAGCACGACTACTCACTGATCAATACTGCACCTGCTAAATTACCATTATTCACCGAGTGTTGCCTTGAATTCATAAAGCAAACGTGATTTTTCTCGCATGCCTCTACGGTGAACGAAGAATTAAAAAATGTTGAAAAGTCTTGATGCATTGAAGCAACAAGGGCCGAGTCTCATTTATCCAATCGTGCGTGCATTTCAGCTAAAACCTTATTATTAGTGCTGTCCTTGAGTAAAGAAATTCTTTAATCAAGGACAGAAATTCAACTAACACTCACACGATTTTGTCGACTAATCGATTAGTTGATTTAATTGACAGATCTGTAAAACTGAGTTTCTCCACAAAGAATCCTGCAAAAGCGCCACTTTAAATCTTTTTACCAGAGATTTAGTATGAAAAAAACATTAAAAAAATGACTAATCGACTGAAGAAATCTTAGTCAACTAAAAAAAAACCTGAAAAGTTATTTCTGACAATTTATTGAACAAATTGAACTGAACACAAAAGGCAGCATTTAAAAATAAAAAAGGAAAGATAATTACATTTTAAAGAGCAGTTTTCTGCAGATTCTCTCTTTCAACTAACTCAAAAAAATCCCTGAGTCTTTCACAATGTGTTTATTGCGAAAGTTGATTTGCGATGATGATAAAAAAACAATATATTGTGCAGCCCTAATATAGATATATAAAAAGTGATTGTTATTTTGTACAGTGTCCCACATAAATGTGGAAAATGACCTATATAATATATGCAGTGAAACAGAAGAAAATTGCTGGTGTACTGTGATTCTTTGTCGATGACATTAATCATAACGTTTATAACTGATTTTTTTAGTTAGTTGTGTTCAGTTCAATGTTCAATTTGTTCAATAAAATGTCAGAAATAACTTCCTTTCAGTTTTTTAAAAATCAACAAGCAGATTGTTATATTTCAGCAGAATACTGGAAGCAGCAGAAAGACAGAACTGATGTTCTGATAAACTATTTATTTATCACAAGTAATATCATTATCGTAATGTTCAATGTTATTGTATATTCTCCTCATATTGTGCAGCCATAATAAGTTTGGCATTTTTTCTTAACATATGACTTAAACATGTGACTATTAAAATAACTAATGCAATGGTATTATATAGTAGCATTCAGCTCTAAATTGGAAAATCTATTGCAAATAACCTGCAAAACAAGATTGAGCATCCTTTGTTTTGGCCTGGACTCGTCCCGCGCTTTGTTCTCTGCTGAGAGGGACACGATGAGCCTGCAGTCAAATGATTAATGAGAGCTTTAATAGCATTTTGGCTGCAAATCCTGGAGGTTCATGTAGCTACTGCTGATCATGGATACTCATTTAGAGAAGAAGCGAGTGTAAATCCACTAAGTGATTCTTGACATGCATGGCAGCATTTGTTAAGACTCCAGCATGCTTCAGATGAAGTCCCTGTCAGAGGATCTAATAGCATCTGAAACACATCTGAAACAGCAGAACTGGGAGAGGCTGTGTTCTACATGTTTTGTGACTTTCTAAAACAGGCAGCGAGTGACCAGGTGTGAACGCAAGGTACGAGGTCGGAGGGTTGGCCAAATGTCAAATTGAGTGAAAGATAACATTGCGCTCCGGTGTGTTGTGTTGTCGCTCTGATTGTCTGTTATCTGACTGACCAGCTCGGGTTGCATTTCTCAAAAAGAGGATTGGCGTTTTCGCCGCAGCGCTGCCTAATGAACGCAGCCTTATCCTCATTTGTAATTCATTATATCGAGACTACAAAGATGCAAAAGACACAGGCTATTACATCACCATTGAGTGTCACCATTCAGAAAAGGTAAAACACACTTTGCCTTTAAAGTGGTCTGTTTGTTTGGAGCTTACTTTAAGTACCTGGTATATAAAGCTCAGTCCTTTTCTGATGCTCTGTTTATTTGCTCTGTGAAGGTTAGCTGTAAAATGCTTTGTGAGTGAAGTGTGCAGCACAAAATAACACCAAAAGAAAGCAGTCTCAGTTAGTGATACGTCAACAAGCAGCAGACACACTGTGAGTTACAAAGCAATAAAAAGGATCCTGTTGGATTTTTAAAACATATTTTATTTGCTTGCTGTACGCTTTGTTTCTTTAACTGTAAAGTGTGCTGCATGGTGGTTCTGTACTTTAAATACAATTGATTGAAAATTGATTGATGAGACTGTCCGATGCTGTCGTGATTCCTGATAAACTACTCTGGTTTTCAGTCTCAGTGCAGCTGTTTTATTGTCTCTGAGTCAGAACACAGTGTAGAAAAGTGATGTTATGTTCAGAAATGTTATTATAACTGGATATTTACGCTTGGTAATGGACGTGTGGAGTGTCACATACATGCATTACTAGGATTTAATGTTGTGCAGAAATGTGTTTCAGCATATTGCTGTTGTTTCCACCTTTACTTGAACTTATCATTTTTACAGACATTACAAGCAGCATCTTTGTTTGTTTCTTCCGCTCTGCAGTGACTCTTGTTGTAAGTTTCCACCAGCGTAGATGTGAGTTTGAAGTTATTGTTTTGCGATGTGCAACTGTCAGAAAACATGCCGGCATTGATAAAAGGAATCGATCAGCTCAGAGGCAAACGACTCCGATGGATTGGACAATTTGGAAGCAGTTCTCGATTCCCATCCCAACATTTTGCAGATGCACCGCGCCCTGTATGTGCTGCGAGATGAAAACTGGATTTGAACTTAAGCATTGTGTTCATGTTATCCAGATCCAGATCTTCCTGGCACAGCAGATCCACACTGTGTCTCCTCTCCATGGGTTGGAATTGCTTTTCTAATTTTTAATTTAGGCCTGTCTAATGCGAGGGTGAGCACTGTAGAAAATCCCCAAACTAAAATATCAGATACTCAATATTGAAGAACTAAGCTTGGGATCGGGATATACCTCTTGGTTATAAACTCGGGCCGAGATATTGAGTTCTTACTTTATTAAAAAGGGATTGTTGGGACCAACAACGGCTCATGTAAGTGCAGTTTCGTTTGTTCAGGAGCAGAAGCAATGGAAATGTTGTTGCACGGGCACAAAGTTAATAAATTGACCTCCAGTCTCGTATGACCTCTGGGGATGTGAGAGACAAGAGCCTGTTGTTGAGAGCAGGAGGGCAGCTGGACAGCCAGCACACACACAAACGCACGCACGCACGGACACATGCATGCACGCACGCATGCACACACAAAAGCACACATGCACGCACGCACGGACACATGCATGCATGCACTCTATACCACAACGGAGAAGGTCAGCAGCTGACTTAGAGAAATAATGAATGAGGAAAGGAGGGTGTGTGTGTGTGCATGTGTGTGTAAGGGATATTTCCATGTTACTGTAAGATGGCTTACAATGAGTTTACAGACCTGATGTCTTCTCTTTATTTCATGATTGAATTTAGAAAGGCTTAATTGTTTTTGAGTCAGTCTGCACACCCAGGGGCCCATTCTGAAAACTGTAAGTGAAATACTTTATTGTCCAAGATGATTTAAGTCACTTTGGCCTTTGGGTTTGTGTTGTTTAGGTCGAGCAGTTTTAGGTAGGTCTGTTATTGTCATTATTCAGACTGTTTACTAAAACCCAGTGTCTGTAGTCAATCCCCCTAAATTCCTGTTGATTTCCTCCCGTTGCTTTCAAATACCTAGAAAGAGTCGAGCTGTTGCTAAGAACAGGACTCCAACGCCAGCATAGTTTAAGAGGTGACTGAAAAACTTTGCAGCGTTCTCCTTTGTGAAGGCTGACAGCTGGTTAACTTGGATTCAAATTTTGAACAAGTCTCACAGCAAAAAAATCTCCTGGCTCCAGCTCTGTACTGAGGCTAGAGTTTATTTTGGTGCAAAGAAATCGAAACATAGTGCAGAATACAGCTTTGACAATTCCCAAGGGACCAGGCTGTCATCCCATCGTTAGTACCAGAGCATCGGATGCTAGCAGATATAGCTAGTAAATGCTATTTACATCTTCCTCCCTCTTTGTGAGTTAATAAAGTTTGGGTTAGGGCTGGGCCATAATTCAATATGATCATTTATCATCTTTCAATGGAATTGTATGGTGATGAAATCTTATATCACTGTTGTCTAAATTGATAACAACAAGCACACACTCAAACTGTCTTAATCTGATTGTGTGCATGCATATAAACATAATCAGTCTATGGCTGGAAACATTTATTTATTTTTTCTCATTTTGCACAAAATTTCTTAATTAAATGAGAAAATACTGATTACATTTAATTTGTCAAGTATTTAATTCACATGGGAGTATACAAATGCCATGTGGTTACTTCATATAGACTATTTATTTATTGAAAAAACCAAATACGCTGTATCGAGATAAATGACCTGTTAGGATAGAGGATTTTGGCCATATTGTCCGGCCCTTTGGGGAGGTGACGGTGCTTATTATGATCCAAATCTGATGCTGTTTGTGTCTAATGCTGTCAAATCACTGGGGCCACTGATGTGCTGCAGGGATGGTAGACGTTATCTCTTTTTGGCAGGTTGTTGTTGTACAGAGTTCTGGTACTAGGGATGGCAGTATTGGTCAGTCCACTTCTTTGGTCCAGACTATGTGAGAAAATATTGATGGATTGCCATGAAATTTGTTATAGATATGCAGGGTCTCTTAGTCTTTGTTTTCATCTTCCTGCCCTTAGAGTCATTTGTAATGTTTTGTAAGTCAGAGACTTCCTGCTCACCAGTGTGTGCGGAAGGAATTTTATCTCATCATTATTTCATCTTATCTACGTTCCACACATGAAGTTTCAATTTACCTTGAAACCATTTTTTTGTTTTATGGGTTCACATGTAGTTACCTGTGCAGTGCAGCACTGCCAGCCAATCACAGCAGTTTTTCTTGTAGCCGCTAGAAGCTGCAAGCGACACAGAAATGAAATACTAAAGCTGTGTACAGACCAGCATAGTCGCTTAATTCGCACGAATTTGAACGCTGGGATATTTTGATATCACTCGCTTCATTCGTGCATGAAAATAGACGTGAATTTAGGCGAGAGGGGCGGAGCTTCCTCTAGTGACGGGAAGTGAAGCCGGTGCTGCTAACTGGGGCAGTGCTAACTTACTAGTACAATCAACAGCTGTCATCAAGTAAATATTTTCACAATTTACCAGATAATCCGACCTCCTCACTCTCTTTCCTCCAAGCTCCTTTGTATTCCTGTTCTGGTAAAAGTAGGAGGTGGTGTCGTAGAGCTCCGAGTAGCCGCACACGCAGATTATCAGCTGGTCCTTGACGTCATTACGTCACTGGAGGATCTCAATGCTGATTGGCTGTTGCGCCGTGAATTTGCTGCCAGAGTTCAAATTTTTCAACTCGAGCGAAGGAGCGATTCAAAATCCAAAATCGCTTAATTCGCGTCGTTCGCGCCGCCCGACCGGAACTCGCGTGTAATCGCGTGTTTACATTGACTTTATATGTAATTCATTCGCGCGAATTAATTTATTGGCGCCCGGTGTGAACTCCACTTAAAAGTATCAGTTTTCCCGTGAACAAGTCATGTTGTTGATGTTTTGTAAAATGAAGTGTAATGACATACAGTTCTACAGAGTGATAAATAACCTGCCCCTTTAAACAAATGACCTGGTTTTAAGTCTGTTGCTGAAAAGCTCTCTGGTTAAGCTGCTAGAAACTACAAAACAACACTGTCAGTTAATGGTCGGGTGGAGCAGGCCCTGGTTTTGTGTGTGTTTGTGTGTGTGTGTGTGTGTGTGTGTGTGTGTGTGTGTTTGTGTGTGTGTGTGAGAGTGTGTGTTAACCCCCCCCGTGTTTTATTTCCTCTGTGCTGCGGATGTGGGCTGCCTGTTCACTCAGTCTTCACTTCTGCTTTTTCTGTCGTCTTCTCGGAGTCCTTCCTGATTGCCCCACACGCTTTCTGTCAGCCTACATGTTTCCATCCGTTTGAATCCAGCTATTAAAGGACGTTTGTTGTAAATGTCACCGAAAATAAAATGCCAGATGGATCTATTTCCTCGGAAAAGATATTCATGGGGAAACTGGAAGGAGTCTTTCATGAACTGATAAATACTGGACAAGTTGTTAGCTAATGAATGCCGTGGCTTGTGCAATTATAGAATGAAGCTCCCCTCTTGTAGCACGGAGCAGTGTGCACACATCTGCATGCATTGTTGCATTAACACGCGGACCAGAAGTCAGTTATTCATTCAAGTGGAGTGTAAATGGGGCTGCAGTATGCTCAATTCATGCTTCAACTGACAGTATTTTTAGTTTCATGTCTGAACGTTTGTCTGTGAGTCTGAAAGCTGCCGGTGTGTTTTCTCTCTCAGAGCAGCTGGTGGGGAGGGGGAATCCCTCCTCAGTCCCAGGGGAGGTAACCAGAGAAAAGACAGAGGCGCAGACAGGGAGGCTGTAGGACAACACTACCGTGTGCCAACACACATATACTGTGCCATACATAGCCCGGGCTGGAGTCTGACTGCTCCACGGTTGCCATTGTTTCTTGCGAGTCATGAGGTGGACAGCATGTCGTCGTGCGTCTGGATGTCAGGATGGTTTAAAGTGTGAAGGTCTCCATCAACAACCAGCTGTCAGGGCTTTTAAACAAGACAGCCAAACAGCAAAAGCAGTGGCCTGTCATTTTGTTTTAATTAGGGATAGACCGATTAAGCGGTCGGCTGATTAATGACATTTTGAGATAATCTCAGATCACAAGGCCGATGTGTTTTTAGTGTTTTTTCTAGAAACACTACGTCTTTTTTTTCTCAAAACATTGCGACTTTTTTCTGTAAACATTTTTCTCTAATTTTTCACGTTTCTGGAAACATCACGACTGATGCAGATCTACAAAAGGAGCAAAAACTGTGCACTAACTTTGTTTTTATTTATGTACGTTTATATATTTCAGAAACAAAGAGATGCTAAGTGTTAAATAAATGCTCATTTAATTTCAGCAATTTTAAATTTTATCAGATGCAAAAAACAAAATACGCAATATAAATCGTCCATCGGCCGCCCTGCTCTCTAAATATCGGTATCGACATCGGCCGTTAAAAAACACATATCGGTCGACCACTAGTTTTAATTTGAAGTTTTTCATGTATTGGCGGGAACTTGCATAAGTTGCATCGGCAGTATGACCAGAAATGTTATCACAGTAGATTCTGGCAGTTTCATGGTCTATCACTGTATTTTTGTTTTTGCATGACTGGGCCTTATTATATGTTTATAGTGGTTTATTTTACTGTCAGTAGATGGAAACATGCTGTTTGGTGGTGTAATTTTGTAAATGTACAATATTAGTGTTAGAAATTGTTGTGTGCTGTTTTGCTCTGTTAAAGAGAGATAGTGGTGGGTTGTTCATTTCTGTGTTAAAAGTTCTAACCGTGGGGCCCCGGTGGCCCCGGTGGCCCCTGTGGCTCAGTGGTGGGCTAAAGCCCTCACCACAGCGGCTGTGCTGCATGTCGTTCCCCCTGTCTCACCTCTTTCCTGTCGACCTTCACAAAATAACCTTCATAAAAAAGAAAAAGAAGTTCTAACCGGGTTGGTCGTCTCTCCCCTGTTAGCGAACAATATTCTATATTTTGTTGCTTATTTAAGAGTTCGGCCGACAGCAGGAGTTTCAGCTTTGCAGCGGTGTGGTGGTATATGAAAAATTCATATCATGCAGGAAATGAGAACCGGTATACCTGTACATCAGATTGCATTCACAAGCTAACTTCTGAATAGTGAAGTCACTGTTTCCAGCCTTGATGTTCATTGTTCTTTATTTAAAACTGCATTAAGTTTTAAAGCAGTGTTTTACAACTGGTCTGGCCTTGGGATCGACTACTATTCTTACTCACGATGTCATGGTCCACACATGGGATAACTTAACACCCATTCAGTTTTATTTCCATCCAGTTTCTCACCTGTTTATTTTGTTCAGTGTTGTGGGGAGCTGGAGGCTCACTGAGAGACAGAAACCAACAAACAGAGAGACGGAGCGCAGCGCCTCATCGGTCTGTAGCCCACTGAGGGGAAAATATCACCGCCACTGTAATGCAGCTGAAAGTTGAAACACAAACAAAATGCTTGTAGCTCGCTAAAGACATTCCATTTAAACCTTTTTAACACTATATGTCTACCAGAGAGGACACCGTAGCTTAACTCTGACATCGCCTTAAACTGACATATTGGATATTTGACTAATTGCTGAACACATGTTGGGTGTAAGTTACTGAGTGAGTGTCGGGACCCCAGTTTTCCCGTTCATCCTGCTGATGCCTCACGTCTTATTGCCGCCTCTGTCCACTTTTGTCTCCTTAAAAGTTCAGTTTTTCGGTTTGGCAGCTTATAAAGACGTAGTCCTGGTTTCTTTATACTGTTGTTCGTGTGTCCCACCTCACAAAAGCTTTTAGCCATGTTTCTGTTGTTTGTTAGCAGACAGAATTGACAAAGATGCACCCTCACACAACACAAAGTCAATGGAGAGCGGTGAATAGTTTCCCCGCCGGTGTGGGCGGGGCTTAAATTCGCTCTGTCTCTATTGTGGTCGCGTCATCCTCCCCAGTGTCGCCTTCTTGTCCATATATGGTCATCTCTGGCTTCAGAAAGTCATGATGGCGACGGCCAAATGCCAAACTCTTGGATTCAAAACGATAGTCCACAAACCTATGTGACGTCACTGCTGCTACATCCATTGTTTTTTATAATCTGTGGTTCCAGGGTTGTAAAGTAACTTGGTGGATTCCCAAATCTACCAGCCACTCAGTAGATTACCGTTGTTTTTTTTTGGCTGGTGAGTAAAACAACACTTGAATATTTTACCAGAATTTGGCTGGTGACTGGTGCTAATTTCCAACCCTGCCTCTCAGTTTCATCTCTCTATATTGACGTCACATTTATATCTGAAGAATAATCTGACTGGCATCCATAAAGTTACCACACCCCAGCCACGCACTCAGTTCCTAGTATGAGACCGATATGATGGTAGAGAGGCTGTGGGACAGCTGACCCACATAAAGGTCCCGGGCTGGATTTGAAACCAGGACATCATGGTTGCATGCGAGGGTCTCTCCTCTTTATTTCCTTTATCTGCGGTAACTAATGTCTCCTCCAGGCTCAGCAGGCAGCCTTTACTTAACGGGCCCCAGTCCCATTCCTCCTGGCTCTGTGTTTGTCCCGCAACACAATGTAACACTATAAGAGCGTGTGTAAATAATCTAATGGTGTGGAGTGGACGGCCCGGTGAATAATGAAAGCCGAGGCCCCGCTTGTCTTATGTAACCCGGCAGATCCATTAACTCCCTCAGTGTTTGGTGTCCAGATGGCCGACTCACCGAGGACGTCGGTACACGGTACAGAAGGCATGGGGCCTCGGAGGGGTTGAAACAGCAAGGTTTGTGTTTTCTATAGAGTTAGCCTAAAGATTACCTTTTTAATGAATAAAATCTGCTCTTCTCTGTCTCAGAGGATGTGATGTGGAGAGAAGGATGTTGCTGTAAAAGTCCAGAGAGTATTTTTAATGAAGACTTGACTAAAGGTGTCAAACTGAGCAGACCTGTGGGAACTGTGATGACCAGGGATTAACACATGTAGTAGTCTGGATAAAATGGGTCAAATGAGAGTTGAATGAATGTTCATTACCCTACATTGTGTGTGTGTGTGTGTGTGTGTGTGTGTGTGTGTGGGTACGTGTGTGTGTGTGTGTGTGTGTGTGTGTGTGTGTGGGCCCTACCCTCAGGCACTGGCCTACACTGTTAGCTGACTGCTGGAATGCTTTTACTACAAACAGCAGACTCACACACACACACACTCTTACACGTACACATGTGCTGACCTATCTGCAGAGGACACGCCAGTTCAGACACGTTTACTGGGACAAGGACTCGATCAATACTAAATCCAGTCATGTTTGTTTGTTTTTTTTTGGGGGGGGGGGTTCTGGCAAAAAGTTAAAAAGCATTGATTCTTTCTATTCCATGGTGAAATTCTAAAAACACAGACAGCTTGTACAAATTACAACCATAGACTGTATAAAATATGAACGTAGTATCACCATAAGTTTCTGAAGAACTAACGTTACCACAACAAATATAATCTATGTGGAAAACACTGTACTTAACACAGCCTGAATTCAATTTAGATCACACCGACACAATGAGTTACTAATGATACTAATCTTTAGATTCCCCACACTGCTGTTGCAAACAGTGCACATATTTATGAATACTTTATTTAACAGGGACATTTATGTGTAATGTTGCTATCGACATTTGTTGCTATTAATGCAGATGTGCAATAAAGCCTTGATCTATTGATTAAGTAACTAGTTTCTATTCTTTGTCATTTTTTTATTAAGTTTATTTAATCTTGTATAAAGCAATTTGTAACCTTTGCCTAAAAAGTGCTGTAGAAAAATAAAGTTTCATTACCACCATAATAAATGTCTAAAATAGAGTTCACAATGCTTTTCTGACAGATGTGTGACATTGAGGTTTAAAAATTATTGATATAATTCGATATAATAAATGAAGGGTTCATTTGAAACTTTTTAATTTATTTTTTTTAAATCATGTTTTTTTAATGTCCAATCCAGGGAATATCAATCAAACTGGTGTTTGGTTGTTTTGATAAGATATCTCAAAATATTTTGATATTCATAAATCGTGTTTTTGTATTGTGCACTCCAGGGAATATCAATCAAACATGTGTTGGTTTATTTATTTTAAGAATGCCTTTTATCTGTGTTTGCAACATCTCAACAATATTTCACAATATGTTTCAATTTTCTGAAATTCTTCATTGCACTTCTTCTCCTCTTCTGCTACATGACAGACCTGACTTTGACAAGTTAAATCAATCACAACTAGGGATACAATGATCAAGTAATTAATTGATTATGTGATCAGAAAATGCAAGACTTTTAAGAGTTGATAAAGTCAGTTTTCAAGCAAAAATAAGTGGATATCTTTTGAGTTTGGATGTTTTTTTAGGATAAAAACAAACGATTTGAAGATGTTATTTGGGGCTCTGGGAAATTGTGCATTTCACTAGTTGACATTTTATGGACCAAACGATTAATCTAGAAAATAATCAGTGGAATAATTGATAATGGAAATAGATTTTATCTGGAATCACGTGTTCTGTCTGAAACCTCAGCGTACCTGATGTTTTGTATACTCAGTGTATTTTGGAATATCTTAATGAAGTACAGGTACTTTGTTTGCAAACAGAAGGACACCAGCACTCTTTGGAAAAGCCATCTAATTAAATAACCACATCCTAATTACACTGAGTGTGTGTGTGGTGACCCTGTGCTCATGTTCTCCGTTACCGGCGATGGATTTACCTGTGATGACGTTAACGTCGGGATACGTGTTTTCACACAGCTCCACGGCGTAGCTGTCCCTCTCAAAGGCCTCGCGGAGCTCCTTCTTCACGGCTGCGGATCCACACAGACGGTAGAGACCCACCACCTGGAAACACACGCAGACGCACATGTAGGTCAAGTAAACAAAGCGTTTGACAGAGAGGCAGGAGACGTTTTTACAACCCTATCGATCAAGTCTGCACTCAAACAATGTGCTGGACAGAAGCCAAAACTACTTTCACAGAAAACCCACGTGCCTCAAAACTTTGTCTGTTTTATCGCTACAGCATGGCAGCTTACTTAGACACCTGACAACATTTTATATATTGTATATTATTGCTGGACGATATGAGGAAAATATGCGATATTCGATAACGGTGTTGAATAACGTGATAATGATATTCCTTGTGATGAATAAACAGATAATAAAGTGCACTCTGTTCTGCCCTTCTGCTCTGTCAGTGTACTGCTAAAATAAAATACAACTAATTATTTGTTGAATAAAAAAAGAAAGGAAGTTATTTCTGACATTCTTTTATTGAACTGAACACAAAACATAAAAAAGAAAGATATGTACAATTTAAAGTGCAGTTTTCTAATAATACTTTCTTTTAACTAACTCAAAAAATGTTGCAGTCTTTCGCGATCACAAGTTGTTATCGCAATGATGATTAAAAAAACAACATATTATGCAGCCCTATTGTATATTTAACTCTACAGGGAGCTGCAGGGATGACGTTGTAGGACAACCCGGAAGTTAGTGTCACCCTGGTTCCCTCGCTAAAAAAACCTATGGGATTTTTTTACATTGGATTTTGGATTATTGCAGAAAATAAGCTCTGTGGTAAACACAAGTTTATGATAATTACATGTTTTGTTGAGCAAGATAATCTCTCCATATGATGATTTTTGAAACATAAATGCAATCTGCAGAAGTAAAAAGCTAACGTCAGGCTATAAACAAACTATGGTCGCATCACTCCCTGCAACCTCCTCTTTCTGATTTTAGTTTCTGATGTAGGTTTTCCAATCCAAATCAAGGGTTTAAATATAGTTGACGTCATATGTTAAACAGATTGTAAAGCCCTAAAGACACTGACTTGACTTGACTGACCAGCAGCTGCATTGCAGTTGTAGCACATTTGTTTTAAACATTTAAAAACTCTTGCTGAAGAAAAGTGATAAAACCTCTGAAATATTTATCTGGCATGATAACATGCAGAGGAACAGAGAGAGAGAGGAGTCAGCATAATGACCCAGTAATGTCAGTTACGCAGCAGTCTCATGTGTCAGTGCTGGAGCATGGTCTGGCTGCACGAGTTAACATTTCTGCTCCAGGAGAAGATAGCAGGAGGGGAGGAGACTGGCGCGTGAGAGACGCACCGGATGGCAGGCTTTATACCCACAATGTACATCCGGTAAGCCAGAATACACAGCAGTATGTTGCTAACATTAGCCAAAATAAGCTTGTGATAATACCAGACCACCTTTAGAATCAGAGGTTTATTGTGTGCTTATGCTACAAGGAATTTGACTCTGGTTTACAATAGCTTACTTACATGTATCACACAAAACAGAAAAAAGAGAGTAACAAAGAATTAAATAAGAAAAAGCTTAAGTGTACTGACTAAAACAAAAGTATATTTTAGAAGAATATTACGTTATTTTTCACTTATTTATACACTTTAAAGCAAGACTAACATTTGCTGAACAGTGGCCAGTTACAGGATAATGAGGGTTAAACAGTAACACAAGTATTAAAAAGAGTCATTAAGTGACGAAACTACTACACAGCAACAGATGTCTTCGGACCAGAGGAATTTTTTCATAGTTCTAAGAATGTTACTTTTTCTTCGGTCCGCACCGTAAAAGCTATGAAGGATTGTAGTTCTTACAACACTGTTTTAAGAAAAATTTGAAGCTCCTATTTCAGAGTAGGTACTCTCCCAGCACAAGAGGAGCTGTGACGTAAGCGTATGGTGATTGGTCAAACACTGCCAATACAGCACCGACAACCGCCATTTTTAAAAACCTGTTAGCCGTGTAACAGGCCATGAAGGTATGTAGTTCTGGAGGGAGCTCTCCAGTGAGCAGTTTCCCTCAGTGAATCTCCAGAACTGTTTGGTCTGAATACACTTAATGTGAGCTAACATTAGCCACCATAAGCTATAGTCAAGAAAGGCTGCAGTGGAAAAACTCCTGAGTAGATTGAAATGAGCAACAGTACATTTTATTGCTTACGAATTATAAGATTGGGTTATTTCTTATCTCAAAAGACACATAGTCCAAATGTAAAACACTGCTGTGCATCATTTTCAATACATCTGTGAGTTTCATCACTTGGCTTATTTTGTGAATAAAAGAAAGAATGTGCGCTGTGTTTTTTTGCCACACTGCGCTCAGAGGTGTGATAAAAACGTCACATCTTTATGATCCGACAGGACGAACACTGACCTCTGCTAAAAACCCAGCTGACAGCTCAGCATTAAAAATGGAGGCACCGCGCAATAAAGCGTTAATGTTTCTTTACCTAAGCCTCCGCGCTGTGACGACCTGGAGGAATTTCCTCCAGACGTTGACATTTGATAGTTGAAACTTGGCACCGATGGTCTTCTTGTTATGTTGGGATTAGGCCTGGCTACAGACATACCATAATTTCTCCTACATGTGTCTGTCTGGTATGTGGCATAGCAGACCAACTGGTGTGGTTGCCCCGGTAACGTGTTAAGTCAGTGGGCTGTGAATGGCGGGTCGGGTCCGGTTCCACACAAACACAAATGCACGCGCACACACACACACACGCACACACACACACACACACACACACACTGCTGGCCTTTCCGGGCTCCAGCGTAGGAGCACTATAATGTCTCCCCACCAGACCAACTATTTGTGAGCGCTCCTCGTCGAGTTGTTTTCTAAACCTCACACGAGAGGGAGAGAGGAGCACAGATTAGGCAGGGATTTGCCTTTGTGCAAGAGTAAACAGAAGTCACTGGGCACAATGAACAACAAGTCCATTCAGAAAAAAAAAAGAGTCTCTCTTTGGAGGAGAGCCGAGCGCAGGGCAGGCGTGGAACAGCTGTTAGCAAAAAAAAAAAAAAAAGGGGGGCTTGCACTTCTGCACTGTGGCTGCCGGGCAACACACCAGCCAAGACCTATATGCAGAATAAGGCAGACACAATGACCACAAAACCAAACGAGTTCCCCCGACAGGAATGTGGATGCTCTAGAACCAGTGATGGGATCCGTTTTTTTTTTTTGGTCTGGGATTAGCTTAAAGACTTTATAGAGACATCAAAGGAAAGAAAGGAAAGTGCATTTCTCTGCACTAATGCTCGTGAGCGTTCGATTCAAAGTCAGTCCACCGAGTTATTGACTTCTTCGAAACATGACTCGCCTTTCTGATCGGCACGAGCAGAGTTCGAGCAGTTCTCATCCTTCATGACAGAGCGGCTTCCTGGCATGATTCAAGGATTCCTCACGTGTGTACTGTACGTAAGCATGACACAGAAAGCAGACGTGTGTGTACGCAAGCCTTCAGTGCATGACTACACAAACATAACAACACAAGTAGGGCTGCACCTCAGGATTATTTTCATGATCTGTTAATGTGCCGATTATATTCTCAATCAATCAATTATTGTATTGGTCAATAAAATGCCATGTTTCAAATGTCTACTTTTGTCCGACCAGCAGTCCGATACCCAAAGATATTCTATATTATTATTATAAGATATTACTATCCCACAACACAAAAACAACAAATTCTAACAAATGGGGAAAAAAAACTTAAAACAAGTTTTTTTCTGGCTTTTTTACTTTAAAACAAAATCACTTAAATTGATTAATTGATTATCAAAATAGTTGCAGACTAATTTTCTAAGTAAAAGTAAAGCTGAAATCACACTAAGCCTCTGTGTCGGGACGTACATGTGGTGGTCATTTTATATCTCGGTCTCGTGTCTGAATGAGCCCCGAGGTCACTTTTCCATAAAAAGTTAAAACAGAAATCTTACCAGGATTTCCAGAACACCTAACCATAACTTTTGTGGTTCAGGTCTGAATTGAACACCTCCACATTAACAGAAAGTCCACAGGTTAATACGCAGAGCTAGATTAGATTAGACATATTTTTATGCCTTCTTAAGAAAACACAGTGATACATTTGCCTCAAACCACAAAATACTGCGAATTATCCAATTTGAAGTTGTCCAGGAAATGTATGTCATTAAAGATCAGTATCTTAAAAAATGTGTTTTCATAGTTTATTTCCGTCACACTGCTGAAAAAGGGGGAAAAAAACACTCCTCTTTTTATGAATATCCAGCAAAAGTTTCTACAGACGGCATGTAAGCCAGTGGGAGTCACAACTTAACGTCTTGTATTTTTTAATGATGTTTTATCGCTGTTGAACTTTAATATAAAAAGGCATCCCATTTTCATAATTTACCTAATAGACTATAAAATTAATGAGAAAAGTTATTAAGAGATCCAGAGCAGAGTCAAGCGTCCCTCATGGTC
>JAOVVB010236311.1:0-23102 GCA_028570985.1 Heterobranchus longifilis | reverse complement strand
GAGTGTGCAGATCTACAAAAGGACCAAAAACAAAGAGATGCTGCTTGGTGGTCCTGTGCACTAACATTGTTTTTATTGATGTAAGTTTATACATTTCAGAAACAAAGAGATGCTGCTATCTGCTGAATATATGTTAAATACATGTTCATTTTAATTCAGCAATTTTGTGTCACATTTGTTTTATTAATATTATTTTTAAATAAAAAAACACAAAAAAAACAAAATTGGCCGCCCTGCTCTATAAATATCGGTATCTGCATCGGCCATTGAAAAACCCATATCGGTCGACCACTAGTATTTTATCCCAGATTATGTTTGTTTTTTGACGTATCATAAATACATTTCTAATCAAAGTCCATGTAGGCATGTAGGAGGTCGGGGTGGGTGATGGATGATCAACAAACACTGGACTTTCACCCAGGAGACGGCTGTGTGTGTCCTGTGTGAAACCAAACATAAACGTTGACTTATTTTAACTTACAGTTAACTTGCATAATGTACTTAACGAAATGTACATAACTAAGTTCAATCAGGACAGACTCAAATTAAAGTGAACAATGATTTCTTACAAAGTGTGTAATAATGAGAATTGTGAAGAGTCTTTTGGCGATTCGACTCCGTCGTGACGTAGTAGATTAAGGTGATAGATCGAACCTCCCCGCCCCCGAGTCTAGACACTGGTGGTGGTGGTGGAGAGAGTTGATGAATATCTGGATGACGGGAGGTGGAACATGACTGAGCACTGGATATGATGGAGACTGGAGGTGAATTGGGTGGAGGAGGGTTGCATCGGTTCATACTGAAGACATCTGACAACAGGAGAGAAGAACACGCTTTAAAATATGACAGCAACGAGAGAGAGATCGTGGCTAAATCTGACTGGTGTAACTTCAAGAGTGCACGCCCCCAATCAGCTGAGAGATGCAGCAGGAGAAGGGGGAGGGAGAGAGAGAGAGAGGGATGGATGATTCATTTATACGTAACAAAAGTAATCTAACCAAGTAGTTTTGTTTCAATTCACAACATTAACCACCTGTTTAAAACTGCAACCGTTTGACAACATGAGGATGTGTTGAAACACAAATGTAATCTGGGAGAAAATATGTTTCCCTCCAAATGTAATTAAGAATGCGAATTTAGTTTAGTTGTATGGGAACAAAATGTTTAGGAGACAGGGTTGTGTGTGCACCAAATTCAAGGTAGCTATGTTTAAACCCTTAATATCCAAAATAGGACAAACAGTTTTTCCTTCAAGTAATTTAAGGTCTGGAAAATCATCTTGTTCCACCCTGCCTGACAATAACATACATGTACTTTACATATATGTATATATGTACTTTACAGGATCAGTTCTACCTCTTCCCATGTCTGTGCATCATTTTATAGCCTGCCCTGAAATATTTGGTATCTTTGGAAACTTTGGGGTTATCAAAAATTCAAAATAAAGTTTTGTGGGTTTGAGGCCATGTTTAGCTTTTGGTCAGTGGCTGATGCCCAAAAGCTGCTGACCTCCAACATGGCCACCTGAGTGCAAACACCTGAAAGTAGTCTACACACACACACACAACAGATACAAGGAGAGACCAGTCACACTATAGAGGTCACACACACAAACACACACAAATTATATATTTTATACGGGAGCCCTACGGTCATGCGGTGCACACTGTACCACTGTGTACTCAATAAATCACATCTTTATTATTCACAGCTGTGCAGATTTTTGACTCAACATTGCCAACAAATGTTTCTTGTCGTATTGTCTTTAAAAAAATATCCTGATGGAGACATTCTGCCAGATTGTTGCCTTCAAGTTGTTTTAAAACGACACAGTTAGACTAATTATTACTTAAGTCATCACAGCAACATTGAGTCATCACGTCAGCGCAGTAACACGGTCTCATGTTTATTCAATAGTTAATAAGCCCAGCTGTGTTGTCTGTCGGAGCGCCACAGGTATATCTGCGACGGAAATCACAACTCTGATGCACGACTGTGTTATAATTAGCCGCCACATTTCGCATTGTTCTTTTCACCTGTCAGCTGTGTTCCTGTGGCACAAGCTCACTAATTAGGTGTTGTCAGTGCTGCTGAGACGCTGTACATACAGTATACGAATCACTGATACTGTCCCCCTGACAGACATTAGTAATTAAATGCAGAGCGAAGACGTACAGTAGCCTAGATATATATATATATTTTGACTGGTTGCAATTTATTTTTAAATGCATTTCATTCAACTATCCTGACTTAGAAGATTGTTTTTAGGTCATCATATAAACTAAGACATACTTTTTTCCTTGTTCCTATCATTTGTAAAGAAATTGGGCGACATGCCTTTAAATGTAAAGCTCCGTCTAATTGGAACTAGTCTTTGCATTTGCGAATCGGTCTGGAACGGCTCAGTTGATTTTCAATTTCCAAGGGGTGTTATCAACAGCGCAGACCAAAATGCCTCTGGATAGACCTACAGTCAATCAGAGCAGTGAAATGTCACCTACAGCTGATCAGAGCAACGCACTGAGAGGCACATGCAGGTTAGCACTTGGTCTGTTTTGAAACAGGGAAATCTGGCTGTAAACTTTCTCTAATTACTGCTACAAAGTACACTAAAATGTGTTTCTGAAAACATTTTAGGTGAGAAATATGCAATACAGTAAGAATAGGTTCCCATGTGGGTGCATTTGAAGCAAGAAATAGGCACTGTAGTAATATCATCTTGATTCATATTTGATCAGCCTTACCTAGTTTCACAGTGTGAGTTTCCTGAGCATTGCGTGAATGGACGTACCGGCAACAGCAGCGGCCATTTTGCTTGTTTATGCTCACGTCTCTCCTCTGTCAGTCATCGTTTTAAACCCGCTTCATATGAGATAAACGGTTGTGATTGGATCTACAAGTTTTTAGTCTATTGGAAATCAGTTTGCATGGCAGCGAGGCCAGTGAAAGAAACATGCACTGAGCAGAGAGGGCTGATTCCCAGGCTAGATTACAACAACCTGTCTAGTTCCTTTAGATCTATTACCTCCTTTCTTCTCTTTAAGGCGTCTCTTCTCACTCCTCGTCAAACAGCACGCTCTTGCTTCTAACTGAACTTGTGATGTGGAAATAATTTGTCTCAAATGTGGAGCTGAATATAGCTCGGTATGTGTGCAATTATTTACTGTATGTATCTTATGTATTTTTTACGGGGGTCAGTGGGTTTGGCGAGTGGTTCGGCCCGGGAGAGTTTTTGTGAATGTGTGAGTGTATTTGTGTAGTTTTGCCTCATGTACTGTATCATCTGTTTGTATATCTGTGTTAAGGACCCCCTCAAAAACGAGGTGGTTCATCGCAAGGGGTTTATCCTTCTAATAAAATGTCTAATATGCACATTTAAATGCAATTCATACTGTCTCTGCAAAGGAAAATGTAGATGTAAACTTTTAACAGCCAAATTCAAAAACGCACATCCCACATGTACAACATTCCTGCGTACCATACAGCAGCAGTAACTCCACTTTGCAATTAAGCTTTCTGACATTATCTCCCTCCCTGCAGAGGTTTCAGCCAGTTTCAAGTCGGGAACATCCGTCAGCTACACCTTCAAGGAGCCGGTGTTGAACGAGCTGAACGGGAGCAGCAGCACCCTGTCTTCCTCCATCTACTCTGACGTGACCCTGAGAGCAGAAAACGTCTCCCTGAGCTTCAGGACCAGCCAGAGTCCCGCTCTGCTCCTCTTCGTCGGCTCCTACCACAGAGAGTACCTCGCTCTGCTGCTCAACAAGCATGGTGAGCGCTCGGATCCACTTACTTATTTATCTCCGTTGATGTTGGATGATGTGGCGTGGTCTTTGGCATCATCATGAGGTTAAGCTCCGTCTCTCTGAATGGAGGCGTGTGTTTCTTCTTCCTCTATTTTACCCTTGTGACCTGTTGTGGTTGCTCTTTTTTTTTTTTTTGCTCACTGAATGGCGCTGAGTGTTCCAGTATGGCATCAGTACTGATGGTGCTGTCACAATCACAGGGTTCCCATGTGTCCTGGAAAACCTGCAGATTTAGAGACTCGTTTTTCAGTCATGGAAACACCTGGAAGTGGAACGGACTTGCAGTGATCTTTTCGCTGCCGAGTCAAAATGTTCTGGAGCCACGAGTGGGTTAAATGTGTCAACACTAGGCCTATACCGGTAAATTATATTACTGTTTATGAGCAAGTGTTGTCCTGTATTTTCAGGAAAAACTCCTGGAAAAATGTTTTTAATAAAAAAGAGTGGGAACCCTGAATTAGGGCTTTAATTTACACAACTGAATGTGTTAGTGGCTCTGTAGATCCGTTGAATTAACATGAAAGAAACATATTTTGACATATGAACATTTTACATTTGTTTGTGTTGCTTAGTTGCGATGCTTTGTAGAGAGGGATGATGCAAAGCCTCTTAACTGTGGGATAATGTGCTAAGAGTCGAGACGTTGTGGGAGTTTGAATCATCCATAACTCCCTCTTCTTCTTCTAAAGCCAACTTCCTGTCAGCCTTCTCCTCTCCGTCTGCTCCAACCACTTTCTGTTCTCTTTCTTCTTTCCTTATGACTCCTTTCACTGCAGTGTTTCATCAACTTGTTGTGCGTTGAGCCAGACGACTGGCGAGCGAGGTCATTTGACTGGGAAAGGACAAAGAAGGCTGATAAACCCAGATTAGCTGTAAATAAACTGTGAATAGGCTGCTTTAAGAACCCAGACTGGCTGGCAGACCATTAGAGACTACATGATGAATATGTAGTCTGCAATGAGCTGCATTGAAACTGAAGATTTGGTGCTAAAACTTTTGAGACTTTTTTTTAAAGATCTTCATCTTCATCTTCAGTAAGAAGAATGTCTACGTCAAATGAGAAGATGGATTTTCTGTAAAATAAAATAAATTCTACTTGATTTGAACCGTTACTGTGGCCAAATTAATGTTACAGTGGGAGGAAAAACTGTAGTTATGTGCAGTCAGATCGCCAGTCAAGTTACTTGCGACAATATTTACAATTATTCCAATAATTCAAATTCACCACGATCAACTTATTGTGAGGGTTTTTTATCACGATCCGCAGTAAAATTGATAATTGTCCCACCCCTATGGATAAATCATAACGTCGTCCCTGAACACGTGCATCTCCCTTTTTATTTGGAAAACAAGGTAATCATTGTTTCTTAAATGCCTCTTATGCCATTAATGCCTCTATTTCATCTTGTCTCTCTAGTCCTGCACCACTGAGCACATATGGCTTAATATAAGAGGATCTGTTATTGTCATTAAATTGCAATCAATCTGTCATGTGGACATCTGACAGCTGTTGGAATGCAAAAGGTTCAGCCATCACTAACTTTTCACCATATACAAGCTTGCCGACTGTCTCCATGTGAGCGGTGTGATCTGGGACTGTCAGCTCTGTCGTCTCTTCCTGTGACTTAATCGTGGTAATTACAGTGTGAACAGACTGTACAGCTGCCTCTCACTTTTCTCTGTCTCTTCTCTAATAAGTGTGGTACAAAAGCCAAGTGTCTGAAAAATATAAATAATTCCTGATTTGAAAACTTTAGAAAATGTTCTCTTATGCTGTCTTCTGTCCGTCTCTCTCTGCTTCTCCTGGAGACGTAGAAACTTCTATCCTCACGTGGCCCCAGGATTACATGCATTCACAATTATATTCCAAGCTATGGTCATATAATGCCTAAATATGCACTAATTATCATGCATTTACACTGTAAAATGGAAAATAACCTTTCCAGCCTTTTCCTATGTGTCGTCCATGCAACCTGCAGACATTACATGGTATGCATGTGAATGCAATTAAATTATCAATTTTAAATTACATGAAAATCATATGAATTAACTCCATTCTGTATACCATTATTGGCAGTACTTGGCCCTAATTTTATAAACATTGAATTATATTCTGTTTATTATTCAGCTGCCGTTGTCCTGGAATATCCAGACCTCCCTTTATACATATTAATACTTTCTGAAATACATTTCTAATAAAGTAGAGGATGGGTACGAGGAGGGATTTAGCAAAGACAATATCTGAAGTTTTACTGGTTTTGTAAGTAATTGGGTGGGTTTTTAGCAATTTATGAAACTGAAATGTTTAATTTAGAAGTTCAGATCTTGAATATTCAAAGTAATTGAAGTAAATAAAGAACCATAAATGACTAATGATATTTACTCCATCAGTTGTTAATAATAATGCTGTGTGCCAAAAAACCCAATGATGCCCAAGAAGAACTTTATTATTTACCACAGAAACATGTACAGGCCATAGTACATATGATTTGCTTAAATTCTAAAAGGATGGTTTTGAGAAATGTTGTATTAGAAGGATTTAATGTAAAAGGCTTAATTTTTTAATTGGAAAAATGTCTTTTTTAGCATCCTGAGTTTGATTTGTTGATTTTGATTGATGTGTGCAGACGTGCTGGAGGTGAGATACAGACTGGACAGCAGCAAAGATGCAGAGATCCTGAGGAGCAAAGTGAGGAACCTCGCTAACGGACAGCTACACGCTGTCACCATCAGCAGACAGGCAGACACTGTCTCTGTGCAGGTAACACACCCAAACACACACTGAAATATTCCTCTTAGTCAGTACTAAACCCACAGCCACCCCGCTGTTCTCAGCGGGAGAAACTCATGACAGCGGGGAGGAGCTCCAGGAAACACTTGCAGATAATAAAGGCTGAGCTGCAGTGAAATAGTGGACACAACCATGTGTCAGAAACACCTTTCAAAGTGCTTTTTTTTCTTACCTTGAAAAAAAGATGTGCTCTGCTTTGGGTACTAGATTCTCCTGCTTAAAAAGTTTAGTTGGGTTTTGCAGGTCCTTGTTATTCATACTAATGTTGTGGCACCCGATTCAAATACATAATGTTAGTAATAAAGTAATGTTAGTCAAATAAAGTGTATTGTTATAATATTTGCTCAATGATAATGTTGCACTTCGTATGCTGATGATTCACAGCTGCATCTTTGTATTTCTCCAAACTCTCCGTTACTGTCTCACTAATTCTCTTAGTCCTGGAAATACAATGACCAGAGTTTCTACCCATCTTAGTATATTTCATCCTTTTGTGTTGTATGGTTGTTTTTCAAGCTCAGAAAAACATGAGAATCACAAAAAATAAAGAAAAACAAATCTTACGACCTTTTCAGTTGTGTAATCAGTGATGTGGTTTAAAGTGTGTACGTATTAGCAGTGTTGAGGTGTTTTATTTTTTCAAAAACGTATGTTGAAGTGAAACCTTCCATTTTCTTTTAGATTGACCACAACACCAAAGAGGACTTCAACCTGACATCCGATGTAGAATTCAATGCCGTCAGGTCGCTGGTTCTCGGCAGAGTGCGCGGTAAGTGAGACGGCTACAAAAACCCAGTCAAGGCTTTTCAGGCTGCAGAGCACTCAGACAGACTAATAGATGTTCTGCCTCATCAGACAATAAGATATTGATAGCAGTTTTCTAGACGATATAACAGGTAAAGAACAAGCATAGAAATACATATAAATGCTGGGCACTAAGATGTGACATGATTGCAATCAGCACAATGTAACAGGTGGTTAGACAGGACTAGATTTTCCTGTAACTGAGAGAATAACAGAAATATAAATATAAAATAAAATATATAAATGTATAGTATAATACATTCCTTGACTCGTTATGAAAATCATTGACAAACTACCCAGACTTGGGAGATTTGGCCCTATGGGTTTTTTTGGTAATGCCAACAACTTTCACTTTATTGTATCTTCTTTGGACAAGTGCATGCAGTATTTAGCCGCCTACACATTATTATCGGCTGTAAAAGCACAAAAGCTGACTGTGTTTTCCTATGGGGAGAGTTGTGCCACCAAACTAGACAGTCGCTCCCCTTGGCGTGGCGCACCGCTCGAAACCACAGCCGATCACTGCGCTCAGAGATCAAATTATTTCAACTTTGACCTAGTTACCGCTGACTCTTCAAAGCGGTACCAATGAGATAACAGCAATGATAACGTATACCTGCGCTGCACTTTGCCTCTGCAGCCTCCCTTGTGGTTTATCTCTGATCATGTGAAACCAGCATTAGTTGTTCTGCTGTAGTACAATGTACTGTGCAGTACTTTTGTACTTCCTTATGCAGTAGATTTCTCACAATGTTAAACATTTTTGCCTCCGATTCTCCTTGGCCAGACACGGACAAAAATACACATCAGGCTGCTCTGATAAAATGTTTGAAGACTGTCTGACCACTGCATTAAATGAAATCCAGCCTGGACAGTTTAACCTCTCTCAGCATGAGAGGCTATTCCACCAAAATACCTCTGCTCTTGTTTTCTTTCCGCCTGGTGTGCCTCAGACAGATCAGACATGTAACAGAGACATAGCACCACTGTAATTTACTTTGTCATGACCTAGTTATATTCTTTTTGAACAATGCCTTCAGAGACAGACTAAGAAATAGGTTGTTAATAAGATGAGAGGCTGTGGGACTTCCCTGTGTAGCGCAGCCACCGCAAACCCACTATAAAAAAGTATTGCTTGTCTTCATCGGCATACTTTGATTCAGCCAGTGATATATGGGTTCTGGTTTTAAGGTAAAAAATTAAAGTAGTACAAAATGTTTCACATGATACATATCCATATATCGTTCTCTTTCTCTGCAGACTCTGGCGAGCTGGATCCGGATCTGTCTCGGCTTGCCTCTCTGGGTTTCACAGGCTGTCTGTCTGCTGTCCTCTTTAACTCCATCAGCCCCCTGAAAGCAGCTCTGCTCCACCCGGTCACCAGCCCCGTCATCGTTACGGGCCCACTGGCCCAGTCCATTTGTGGGTCCACTTCAGCCAATCCCTACGCAGCAGAAACCACACATCACCTATCAGGTCAGAGGAATATTGTATTGTTTTTTTATTGATTATTTTGACAATTTTGTCATTAACAATGTCTCGTACCCAGATGTGATTTAATACACTGTAGTTTACATTTAATCACATATATGCATCTTCATTGGCCAGATCACAAATCTGATTGCAATCTGTCTGTTTTCCTCAGCTACATGCAAACCGGGGTAGTGGTAATTCACCTGACCTGTTTGATAACTGCCAAAAACACCAGAAGAAGAATAAGTTGTGCACTTTAACAGTTTTCCACTTACTGATTCAAACACAGCTTTAACCACGTTATAAAGGGAGAGACGGTTTAAATCGCTAATGGTATAACCAATGTTATGTTTGATTGTTGAAAAAATGGTGAAGAAAGAAAGTATCAACGTTCATACTAGTCTATAATATATGGCGTGTTCCAGTCAGTACCACAGAAGACGGTGCTTCTCCCAGCAACGCTGGCTCTCAAATGTCAGTCAGTCGACCCAGAGGCTTGAAACTCAGACCCTGTTTCCTCAAATATGTCCCAAAACTGTTGTATCCTGTCTTTTAAAAAAAAATCATCATCGCACAATATCTGCAGTATCATTCTACTTTATTTTTCCTCACACAAAAGGTGAGGAGAATTCAGTTTGACCTTAACACTGGTAAGACATAAAGTTTTGCCTGTACAATAACAGTTCAGGGCATCTCAGTCTCAGCTTGTCAGCTTGACTCAGCATTCTCTCAAGATTTATTTTTTTATTTTTTTATTTTTTTTACAATAGCAAATGCATGTCTTGTGGAAAACTATCCTTTGTTAGAAGGACCATTCAATTCTGCATGTTTAACCAGTCAGCTAAATTGTTTTGATTTTGAATATCAATGCAGTGCCGCCTTTTCCACTGCAGACTCTCAAATCTAAACACATGCACACACACACACACACACACACACACACACACACACACACACAACCTCTACCTCAAGTCCCTGCTCCTTGATTTTCACAGTGGATGTATAAATGACAAACACAGAAAACATGGATAACAACAGCCCCTTGGAAGACAGGAAATGGCTGAGCTGCGGTGGGTGCAGCTTGTTCCACACACATTCTAGTTGTTGCAAACATTTCTAATTTAATAAGTGAGAGGATAGTGTCCAGCAAACTCCAGGCCTCGTACTGTAACTTTAAAAACCTGTGCCTTACCTCACTGACACTATAGCCTCATATTGAAGGTGTATTCTACAATCACAGCACCCACTTTCTCAAGGGGCTCAAATTAACAAATATTATCAAGGTTATCGTAGGCGGTACTGTCCAGCTTTCTGTGTGGGCGCTACCTCTCAAACTTTACAATGGGACCTCTGGGTGTCTAATAATGTAATGGCACTGGGTTAATGACCACTAAATGAGGCATTTCATTCAGACCAGGGGAGAGAGTTTCCTTTACCATATCTTTCCCTTGTGATCACTTATACAGAGAATTGTGTGGAGGTGTGCTGCGGTATCCATTATGCCTTATCTGCTCAAACTGATGGTGGAATGTATATGATTCATTTTATGTCTCTGTTGAGCATCTCCCTGCAGTACCTTTCTTTATTTCTATTTTTCTACTCATCTGCTCACGTTCATTTCTTCTTTTTCCTTCTCATCACTTTTTTTTATTCTCCTATGATTCTTCCTCTGCAATTACCCTCTCTTTTATTTACTTCCTCCCTTCACTCATGCATCTGTCTTTCCTTTCTCTTTCCCGTGTGTCTCTGTGCTGCAGGCCAGTCTGGATCAGTGGGAGCAGGTCAGCCTTTGGTGAATGCCATTAGGAGTGACTCAGCTCTAATTGGAGGTACTGTAGGAGTCACGTTTTTCACTGCGCTGGGGGAAACTCTGAATTGAATGCACTTTTACTCCTGGATAGTGAAAAAAACTCCCTGGCCTGTTTGTATTTCCTTAAACCAATCACAATCATGCTGGGTGACGACATGTCCCGTCGGTGCCTCGGAAAAATAGTGTCGGAAACCCATTTCGGTAAAACACCTTCACGAAAATGCTGTAAACATATTCTTTGTTGATCTTTATCATTCACTGAAAGAACAGGGCAGGCCTCCCGTATTACACAATCCAAATCTTCAAAACTTGTAAGTTGATAACTCGGAGGTTATTGTTTGTTTCCCGTAGCGAAGGGACTTTGGGAACGGGGACACGGACTTCCTGTGCGGACAGGAAGTAAGGCACTGTTTGGTAAGCCGGCCAGACTAATATGTGGGTAACTCAATTTCTTTCTAGACAGCATTTGTCAAAAACGTAAAAATGTACATGAAAAAACTGTCGCCTACATGCTGCATTCATCATAATTTGACACAAACACAAAGAGATTTCTGTGAGGAAGAAGGAATGTAGATCATGTCGTCCCCAATTGAGTTAAGATGTCTGCTGACAATGTTATTACATTAGAACAAAGTGGTGCTCAAAGTAGAGCCTGCCAGCAGCTCTACGTCTGGTTAGTACCAGTCACTGCCTGGAAGAGATATTTCTCCACTCCTGTCTCTATTCTCTCCTCTGTGTGCAGTCCAAGTATTACATGACAGTGAGAATGTTACAGGCACAAGACAATGGATACAAAGTTTGAGATCAAAGCATCAAAATTAACTAAACCAAACACCCAACAAGACCACATCTCTGCAGAAAATATCAGTAATACAAAAAAATATATCTTTTGACCGCCAGAGGTGATGGTTCAATATGATGGTCAACTTTGAGGCTCTAGTTTGTAGATGCTATGGGATACAATTTCCACAGAACTTAAGTGTTAGCTGTCAAGTACCAAAAGCCTCTATTAAGTACTTTTTTAAAACTTTGAACAGATGGTTTGTGATTTAAATCTTACCAATTTTAGACTATACTTGTATAATTGTTACATTGGTTTCAAAAACTGCAAATGTTGAAAGGTATCAAGTCTGAGAAACATGACAACATATGCCAAGCTAATGAAAATGGCTTTAGCAAAGAGGAAGAGAGGCCACAAGCAGATCCTCGCCAACATCGACGCCATAAACAATCGCCGCAGAGATCCAGTTAAATCAACACTTTGTCTCACAAAAAAACATTTTGAGCTTCTACCAGTTGATAGTGCAGGACTATTGTACTTTTGGTACTATTGGTGTTTCTGTTATTTTGTCCAACCCCTGTATTTGAAGGTGAAGAGCACTATTTTTACTGTATTCAATTGTTCCTTTTTTTATTTTTTTATTTAACCTTTATTTAACCAGGGAAGTCATTAAGAACAAATTATTTTGTACAGTGGCAGCATGGCAGAAAGGCAAAGCCTCTTGAGGGACGGGGGTAGGGGCTAAAAATAAATAAAATGTCAAAGTTTAAAAGACAGCAGCACACATCCAAACATTTCCAACATATCCACTACTTCTAATCACAATAAGCAGCAGCATTAGGCACCACACAGCAGAACAAGAGTTGCATACAGCATCAGTAGACAAACAGGCGAAACAGCAGCAGCAAAAGAGGAAGAACACACAGACAACAGTAAGCAGGCAGCAGACAAGGGTTTGGGAATATTAGTGGGTCAGGAAACATCTGCATGTATCAGTGAGAATGTCCATAATAGAGTCCTTGATTTGGGGATAAAACTGACCAGTTTACTAATAATAAGATTTTGCTTTGACGTCATGTGCAGAGGCAGCTGTTGTTGGTGAAGGAGGTGTTCAGGGTCTCAGGAAGGAACATGGAGGCCTCAGACTTTCCAGCGCCAGTTCGTCATGAGGGGAAAATGAGGAAAAGTTTCCTCACTGACAGGATCTATTTGCTTGAGGCCATGTTACACAGACAATAATCTGAGGAGAAGTTAGGGGCAATTACCCATAATGACTTTGTCCCGCTTGACAGCCCGTGCTTAGTCTGGCTTACTGGTGAACAGTGCCTGGATAAAGCCTTACTTCCTGTCCGGACAGGAAGTCCGTGTTCCCGTTCTCAATGTCCTTTCGCTACAGGAAACAACAGCAATGCATCCGAACTATCACCCTACACAATGAAAACTACAAGTTTAGAAGATTTGGATTGTGTAATAATAAGGCAGGACTGCTCTGTTCTTTCGCTGAATGATTGTCAAGATCTACAAAGAATATTGGGGTTTTTCCATTGCCACTTTACCGAGCCACGCTGATTTTCTTTGAGCAGAGAAAAAGGCGTGTTGTGTATTCAGCACTTTGTACATTTGTAGCTTCTAAATTAATCTCTGTGGTTTGAAATTTAGTTTATCTCCTGCGTCGCAGTTTTTACTTTCAGATATCTGCTTTATTTCAATGTTTCATGTTCGCTTAACGGTAGAAGTTACCTCCGACAAAGACACATTTCCTGATTTTGCTGCTTCACAATAAAAGCTTTTAAATAACCAAATAACAGGGGACTTTTATTGTGATGAATCTAAAGGAAATTAAATGTGTTTTATACTGTTTACTGCCGACCCTTTGACCACTCAGCCTCGCTGGCTTCTAAATAACAGCAGACGTCCCGAGGTAAGAACAGGAATGTCCTTGTAGTAATATCCTACATATTCGTGTCATGAAGAATACTTTTTTAAAA
Source organism: Heterobranchus longifilis (assembly GCA_028570985.1). NCBI lineage: Eukaryota > Metazoa > Chordata > Actinopteri > Siluriformes > Clariidae > Heterobranchus > Heterobranchus longifilis. The sequence goes on along the minus strand of JAOVVB010236311.1, from coordinate 9,649 downwards.
AAAGGGCCTACTAATGTTTAAAAACACAAAAATGGCCAAAATAGCCTACACGGAGCTACCATGAACCCACATCATTGAAGACACACTTTCAAGCATGTAGCCCTGTTGTCATGGAAATGCTGGTCTGACGTGCCGAGCCGCGCTCGCCCATGTGTATGGAAAAGGGGCTTAAGTTTACAACATTTTCATGTAGGTGTTCCACCTAAACGGGTTTCTTCCAGACGCTGTTTTACAGAAGCACCGTCGCTGTGTCCGGGGCGTGGCGTCGTCCAGGACGATTGTGATTGGTTTACAGAAATGCAAACAGGCCTGGGAGTTTTTTTTCCCTATCCAGGAGTGAAAGCGCACTGGATCCAGACCTTTCTGCAGACCTTTCTCCAGCGCTGTGCTACGCAAGACTAGCCCGTGTTCTAACTTCTGCAGTTTAAAGACTACACCAAATGCTCTGATGTTGTTTTAATGTGTGTCACAAAATACTGCCACAGACACAGATGTGAGGTGGCACAGGGTCACATTGAGAAATATTTTTGTTAGAACTCATTATCAGTATTTGCAGACTGGGATGGATCCTTGAATAGCTGTCTATGAAAACACACTGAGGATAAGATAAACAGGTTTCTGCTGCTTCTTTACACATGAAGTTGCACAACAAGACTCAATCACATCGAAACCCATCGTCTGTGTTCAGACACTGGTTGTATAAAGTCTGTAAGAGACAACCAAAGAGGATCCATATTCAGCTTGGAAATCCCTCAAACAAAAATCAAAAGAGATCTTGAAAGCAAATCCCAATTCCTTTTTTTTCTTTTGAGTCAATACTTTTGAGTTTATAATCCTAATGCAGGTATACTGTATTTATATATTCTAAGAGGCAGTAATTAAAATGTCCACTGCCTGGCTGAGCTGTTATCTATTACCCTGGAGTGCCAGACAGCAGAAAGTGAGAGCAACAGCAACGTTTTTACTCTTCAGCCATGAGCAAATATTGACTGAATGCTGTTAAAGAGTCCCTCCCATGAAAATCAAGTTTTTAACAATGTTACCATGTATTATCTATATGGTGTTTTTTTTTATTTGCTCATTATGAGTGAAATGAACACCATGGCTGAGAATTTCTGCCTTGAAACTGCAGTGTACCAATAACAGTCTCAAAAATCTGGATTCAGACAGCCAGGTTTTATGACATCATATGTCAAGTCACTTGTGGCTGGGAGAATGTCTCAGCCACAAGTGACTAGCGTAACTATGGCAGCGGTGGTGGGCGGGGCTTGAGGCCAGATCATATAATCAGAATGCCTAACCATAAATAATGGCAGTGTGTCAGTGTAGGTTATCAGACACTGATAATGTTTGTTACCTGATAAAAAAAAATACTTTTTGACATTTGTAAACATTTGAGTGGTGGCTGCATATGTTAGTGTTGTTTCCGACTCATTGTGTGATCCAAATAATTCCAATAACTCGTTATTTCAAAGTCCAAACATAAAGTGGTTATTGAAATAAAGTAGATGTAATCACTTCCAAAATTCAAGATATGTTTTCTTAAATAAAAAATCCAGTGTCAAATCATGTTTTAGGCTTTTAAGCTTTCAAAACTTGGACTTCAAAATTTGCACTGCGCCATACAAGTCTATATGGAAGTGAAGTACAGATAAAAATGGCTACATTGATTTAAATGGCAATGTCCTTTCTATCCAATTTAATTTCTATGGGCCAGATCCAGAATTTCTTAATGACGGAGAAGAGTAGATGTGCTTCCAGCCCCTTTTCAGTAAAAGTACTCAAATCACAAAAATCCTCACATTTTAGAAGCTGGAAACATTTTTTTATATGAAAAATGACTGAAACAATCAAAATGCTTCTGTCAATCAACTAATTGATTAATTGGCTAATCATTACAGCTGTACTTGTAGGCCTATATATTGTTGAGTAATTTAATTTACAACAAACCATACTTTATGAACTCTTCATATGCCATGTGTAAAATAATCTTACTTTGTAAAGTAACTAAAGCCGTCAGATAAATATAGTGGAGTAAAAAGTACAATATTTCCCTCTGGATGTAGTGGAGTAGAAGTAGAAATTTGTACTTAAGTACAGTACTTTCCTACTTATCCAGGTAAAAACTAGCGGTCGACCGATATGTGTTTTTCAATGGCTGATGCCGATACCGATACCGATATATAGAGAGCAGGACGTCCGATGGCTGATTTATAGTGCCGATTTTATTTTTTTTATTTTTTTGCATATGATAAAATAGCCTACAACAATTTCAAATCGCAGAACTTAACACTTATTCAGCAGATAGCAGCATCTCTTTGTTTCTGAAATATATAAACATACATAAATGATAACAATGTTTGTCCATCAAGCAGCATCTCTGTTTTTGGTCCTTTTGTAGATCTGCATCAGTCCTAATATTGCGAGAAAAGTGAAAAATTAGAGAAAAATGTTTTCGAGAAAAAAAGTTGTCATTTTTCAAGAAAGAATGTTGTAATGTTTCAAGAAAAAAATCGTAATTTTTCCAGAAAAAAGTAGGAATGTTTCAAGAAAAAAAGTCACGTTTTGAGAAAAAATCGCAATGTTTTGAGAAAAATGTAATGTTTCCAGAAATGTTTTTTGTAATGTTTCAAGAAAAAAGTCATAATGTTTCTGGAAAAAAATCTTGTAATGTTTCAAGAAAAAATGCTTAATGTTTCCAGAAAAATCTTGTAATGGTTCAAGAAAAAAATCGTAATTTTTCCAGAATAAATGTTATAATGTTTCGACAAAAAATACTTTAATCGGCCGATGACGATTATCTCAAAATGTAATTAATCGTCTATCCCTACTAAAAAACAATAAATATATTGTTAAAAAATGTACTTCCACCACTGATTTCAGCCTAACAATGTGGATAAACTAATTTCAGATCAGTTTGTCCTCCACCTCACCCCGGGCCCTGGCTCTCCCTCCTTTATGAGGTCCAAACACCCGCACAGACCTGAAAGATGATAAAAACAGTCTCTTACCTCAGTGACAAAGTTGCTGTGGAGCCCCGCGACATGGGCGTACTCCCACCCCGCGGTGCAGGACACCCTCTCCCGGGGAACCTTCTCGGAGAAGTCGGAGGTGTTGGCCGGGTACTTGAAGAGCTCGCAGTGGCTGAGGCCGGAGCCGTTGACCCAGGGGATGGTGAGGTTGAGGTATCCCTGTCTGGAGAAGTTGCTGGGGAGGAAAGCGGAGGGCAGGAGCTGCGGGTCGGGTCTGCAGTGGTACGACTCCGGGATTAAAGTGTAAAACACGTCGCTAAACAGATTCAACATGACCGCGAAGTTGGGGAACCAGCTGAAAAGGACCACCAGTCGGTTGTAGCGTCCGTAGCCGCCGGTGTATGGGAAAATCTTAGTCTCATAATCCATTTGGAGACGAGTGTTTGCGGGAGCATTTGGTTCTGTGGCCGTTGAGTGGTGAGTGAGTGCGCGCGACGCAGCAGCAGTAGCAGCAGCAGGTAAGCGCGAGGAGGGGGCAGGGGGCGGGGCATCTGGGGATCGACCTATGAGACACCTGCTCCAGTGACTAACTGCCGGGTGGCCCCTGAGTCACACAAAACAGTCAGCACACAGTGGCACAAGTTACAAGACATCTGCTGCTCATCAAGATATTTTGGGATCTGTGCGTCCATCAGTAGATTATTTAATAAATTGACTTAATATCGTTACAGCTTGTGGTTAGATAGTAAAACAAATAGCTTAAAATAATTTTAAATCAATTTTCATTGATAAAAATGTGAACTTTCGACATCAGAAATGAGCCAACTTTAACTCTCAAGCAGGGACACTGGTATTAGGGGTGCTGAGGGGGTGTTTTTTTCATGCTGAATAAATGATTTATGAGTACATGAGTGGTGCTTTTGCATGATTCTTTGTGGAGAAACTCAGTTTTACAGATCTGTCGATTAAATCAACTAATCGATTAGTCGACAAAATCGTATCATATCGAGTGTTAATTGACTAAGAATTTCTTTAGTTTCCTCAACAGCCCGACTGCAAACTGTCCACAACAGTGTTTATGTCACAAGAAATATGTAACTTTGGCAAAGTGACTTTCATTTGGAAAAAAATGTTTTCCACTTCAGAGAGGAAACTGAGGATTAACTTTATGTTTAAAGTCAGAAAGTAAACTGCTTTTGGCAAATATACCAGAGAGATCTGATGCACAGTGTACATAAACACTCCTCCCTGTGCAGGGAATGTTGGTTAAAGGAACTTCCCAATTACACTGAAATAAAACATTGAATATACATAGAAACAAAAACTGATACCATGACAAAATGTGATTTGATTACAATGATGTACATTGTTGTCAAATAGACAGTCACTCCTAAAGAGATTTATTATGTGCGATTATTTACAGACTATCATTATGTACAACGTGGCTCTCAAATGGCTCTCATTATTGATTAAAACAAACGTTAACGTTCGTTGTCAGTGCTAATGTTAGCTTCGTAGCTAATTAGCTGATGTAGCTGTAGCAGGCGCAATGACTGATGGGTAATCTTGTTGTTCCTTTGAACGGAGTATTGTTTGTGCAGTCACTTCACAGGGAACTACTCCAGATCATTTTGTTATCCAGTTATCAACATTATACACACACACACACATACACACACACACACACACTCCTACAGACACAAGTGATATCCCATAAAAACTTAAAGTTACAATCCTTTAGATTTTCATGGCATCAAACCCCATTCTTGATTGTATCGGACTGCATTTTTTCGCAGCAGTAGCCATTCAAAGTATTTACTTTCTGTAATTAGTTCTCTGTAGTAGTTGTCACTGTTAGTGGCAGAGTCTGTCATTCCCACACTGGATTCAAATTGCCCAAGCACAAGGCATTCATAGGAAATGATGCATGCATGTAAAGCAGCGTTAATGTTTGTCATTGTATCTGACTGATATCAGCCTGTTTACTGCTCAAATAAATAGAACACTAATTCTGCAACAGAGTTCAGGATTAGGCTATGCAGTTTGTATTCATTCATTCATTTGGAAAATTTTGGGAATATTTTAGCGATTGGTTAGGAAGGAATTTACTGTTACTTCCAAGATTATGTTTATTAGGGGACAAAACCCAAAATACACAACATATCAAATGTTTGGTAACCATGGCATCACAGTGGCTGCAATGATGATACTTAGATACTTAGATACTTAGATACTGGAAAACACCCAAATCTCCAGAATTAAAAGAAGTAACACCATGATAAAAGTGGCTTCATATGAATGTATGCTGAACAGGATGAATAAGAGAAACAAGAGTAAGGACTTTTACCACACTGACAGGTCAGAATGTAGTATGAATGTCTGTGTAATAATTAATATTATCATATGTTGCATGGATATATTTAGTCATACTAGTAACAGTATGTCCTTTATTCTGTTGATTTGATTTTTGTTGTTTTTTATTTTATTTTTTGGGTCTGCTGTTACATGTATTGTAAGCACCAAGTGTCTCATAATGTGAAACAATGTCATGCACCAAAGAGAAAAGCCATAAAAACATGACTTACAAAATTCATTCATTTGGCTTTGGCTCTGTTCAAATTAGTTTTTTTAAAATTTTATTTTAGATATTGACAGCCCTTCCATGTGGCTTTGTGTTTAAAATGATGTTTAACACACCATCAAACCACCAAATGACGTGCATGTTACACCAGCCTGTCATGTTCTCAGTCCATCTGTTTATTTGATGCCAGCCTCGAGTTTTAATCAACTGGGTTGAGGTCATAGTTTGCATGCACGCACGCACGCAGGTCTGGACAGAATACCAATGCTTGACTGGTGTAACTGGTGCAGGAGGGATGCGGGGTGGAGTTCAGGGTACAGTGTCTTGAGTCTGCACTTTCTGATTCTTACAAAGAATATATGCAATACAGCATATCTGTAGAGCAAGATCAAAATATTCGTTTGAATTCAAGAATATGATTGATGATTTATATTCACATTATTCATAACACTTGACATCCTTTTACTTCTTCTCCATTGCTTCTGTGTAAAACTGAAATTAACTCGCACTGATGGGCAGGCCTTAATTATTTAATTCGTTTTAACGGTCTCGCCCTGCAGTAATATTGAGTGATGTGTGCCTTCCTGCAGAGAGCAGAGAGAATGAAGCTCATATTGCATGTGAAGTTTTCTGAGAACACACAGTACACTGCTGTTTTCCACAACTTGAGAGGTGCAGGAACAGCAAAATGAAAAATCAAGAGAAGAGGAGAGAAATATAAAAGAGAAAACTAAGAAACCAAGGGAAATCATGAAGTAGGTGTGATTGCTAATAAAAAGTTTGGGGTGAGGAAAAGAGACGACGTGTTGAGATGTGAACAGTGGCCTGTATAAAGAAAGAACTGTTGTAAACATAGACGGAGAGATATCAGCAGATTTTGGAGCTGACGGCTTGTTTTCCTTTCTCGGAGAAGGGTTGCCTGGAAACAAGACTCAAACAAGAAGCGAGCAGAGGAGAATGGCGATGAGATTTTTCACAGAAGGTCAGAATAACAAAGACTGAAACTGGAATGTAAGAGCAGAACCAGAGGAATCCAGATAGTTGCTTGAAAAACATATTTCTTCTTTATTATATACGACACTGTGAAGAAGTCCTCCAAACCATACCACCATATTTGTCATTTGTCCCTACTCTCTAATACTAATACTAAAGTAGCGCCCCTCGCAGAGGGAGTAAATTAAATACAACCCATATGAACATTTTCCTTCCTCATACCTAAACGTTACAATCAGGGTTTTAAATACGCCGTTAATGTTGTAAAAACTGACATTGTTTAAGTAGGTTTAGGTTAAGGCAACAAAACAACTTGGTACAGTTAGAAAAAAGGTCGTGGTTTGGGTTAAAGCGCGACCCCTAAGTGAGGCTCAGAGTCATAACAGGGGGCGTGGCAAGGCTAAATATAAATAAATGCTGCATGGTTCTGGACTTGTGTAATTCTTGCGGAGAAAATGTTCAGGTTTTTATTTATTCCCAGGGAGTTAGTAAAGTTTTTGTAGGGAAATCTGTTGAAAGCAATTTGAAGATGCATGCTGCAGTGTCACTTTTAATGCTGCCCTCTAAATTACTTCCTTTCCTTCCGTTCGGCCTCGTTTTGTTTTCAGTAAGATGTCACACACTGAAGTTGCAGTTCTGTAATAATTATTGGCATGTTTCAAATAAAGTCTACAGGAGTTTGCAAACAAAGGACGTGTCTAAGAATGTGGTTGTGTGGGTGGATTTGAGGGCTGGAGGGTATTTTATGTATTTTTATGAACGTACATAAATCGGTGGGACGTGACGTTGTTCCGGTTGTTATATTAAGTTAAAAATAACTTGTTGATTCTCAAACGGGACACGAACAGCGGTCTCATGGGTGACAGTCCTGTGTTTGTTTGACCCATCCACCACTCCTCCCGCCCGCCCTGAATGGATTTCTCGTTCTAAATACATGTTATATGACGTCCTGCTTTCCTCCCACGATAACATCTGTGAACACTAGAGGGCGCCGCCTAACAATAAAACGCCGGTCCCAATTACTGCTTGAACAAACGATGCCTGCTGTTGTTTTCTGCTGGAGAACAGTCTGAAAGATAGATGAGACCGACAGCAGTGTGTGTGGTATGTAGCTTTACTAAACACAGGGCTTACTCCTTCTTCTCGCTACGAGCGGCCGTCGTTACGACTAGGCTTAAGTTTGGTTGGTGCAACCGACGTGAAGTCCATTCTAAAGCCGGGTCTTAACAAAGACTGACATAGCAGTTAGGACCAGGCTTGGTAAAGACCAGTTGGTGCAACCCGCTCCAGATTAATGTTATGGCTCTCTGATGGTCACACACCTCCATCATCTCACAGGCTGCACTCTGAAACACCACATGTTGTGTAGCAGCACGGTGGAAATAATCAGTTACATGCTGATGTGACTGAGGAGGGGTTGCATTAAGGTATAGTAGGCAAAAGGTAAAATGTATAATTAGGGCAAAACATGAAATACAGAAAGCTACATGGCAGCGCGACCGATGCTTGCGGCAGCCTCTGCTTACACCAGCGGAAAAAATACAGTGCAACAGCTAACTTCGTCGAGTTGATAGGCAAAGGTGTACTTACGGTTGCGAGTCTCTAATAGACATTAGAAACCACTGCAGAGATCTACAACATATTTATCATTGCACTAAATGTTGCACAATATATTTATGCAAAATGTTATTTTGTTTTTATGCTGCGCATAAAAATGACAAATAAAGGAAATTTGTGATGTTTATTTATTTTTGAATCATCTCCTGAATCTGCAGCTCCTCTCAGCTCAACTTTATAGTGATTTTCAGCTCACAACTTTAGCATTCTGGTTCACTGTCAGCTGTCTGCTGCAGGTGAAACACTATGAGAGTGCTGTTTTCAGAAGAAGAAAAAAAGCTGTACACACTGTACACTACCTGCTCAGCAGCAACACACTAGGTGGTAAACATAGTGGAGCATATAAGGCTGAGTATCATTAAAATTACCAGGACCCATGAAGTGATATAGATACCAATAGAGTAGTTAATTTGATCCCTTTCTTTTTTCTGCTTCAGTCGATACCCATCATGTAAATGGAAACATTCACTTTACCACCACGTGAATCATTTTCACATCAATACAATTACACGCCGAACCACCAACTCCAACAAATACACCACAGACATGTGTGGGCCAATCACACATCGCATTAAATCCAAGAATGCTGGCGGCGATTGGCTGCGAGCAAAACCATACAAATAGTCATTTTTTCTAGATCTGGGTACAAAAAGGATCAAATGCATGTATCATTTGACTGGAGAAGTTTTGATACTACTTGGTTTTGGGTTATTTCGGTCGATACCTTAAAATGTATCGAGTACCGATACCCAGCCGTAGTGGAGCATTCAGCAGAGATACTTCCCTCAGGAGTTAGAGACCAAAGACAGAGCTAAAAGATTAAATATTAAACATATATTCACCAGGTGGACAGAAATAAGACTCATAACTGCTGAGTAAATAAGCAACAAATCAGACATATCAACTTTAAAAGTGATATGTCCCCAAGAGCAGTAGGTGATTTGAGAGAGTGTGCAGGACAGAAGGGTTGTTTAGTTGAATGTTAGTCCAGTCTGCCTGACTCATTGATCCTTTATCTGACAGAGGTTTGTTAGAATCTGTGGCCCCGACCATGGCTCTGAAATATCAGCAGCCTGACTGTGCTGTGTACTGATAAATCCATGGCGCTGTCCGTGGTGCTGAAGTAGCAGATGGATTTGTAATTGCACCCTTTTCTCTCAGTCCCACCCTTCTGTCAGTTTTGTCTTGGATCTGTAATATTTTAGAGCACTGGTTCCCAACCTGGGGGTCCCGACTCCCAACAGGGGTCACCAAAGTTTCATGGGGGGTCGCAAAGTCTTCTTGATTTTAAAAGGATGTAAGACATTTTTTTTGTTTTTAAATATACAGTTTTTCTTAGCATTTCATTTATTTCTGTGAAGAGAACTAAATGGGATTGTTATTTATACAGTCTGGATTGTTATTTAAGATAAAAAACTGTTCTGCATTATAAAAGTACGCAGTTAAAACAACCAAAGAGCTAACAGAACAATGAGCCTCACGGAGA
>JAOVVB010236299.1:0-23103 GCA_028570985.1 Heterobranchus longifilis | reverse complement strand
AGTCACGAAAGCGCCAAGCAGCTACCGCTGCCAGTCACAACAAAAACAAAGAAATAAAAGTGAAGATGGAAGACGAGATGCGGGAGAAATTGAGGTCGGGAATTTGCATCATTAAAAGAAAAAAAGGTCAGGCTGCTAAGTCTAATGTTTGCGACCGGTTCTCAATACGGATGTTGATTATACCAGTAAGAGGCGCGCACTAAGACCCAGCAGCCTCCGCCATGTATCTTTCCTCTACCTCCGCTCGTTTTTTTATCCTTGCTCCGCCCTGTCTGAGGCGCCGAACTGCGCATCAGTGCGCGAGACCGAGTGTATTCACTCCGCGCTCAACTAAAGTTTTTTTTTAAATAAACAAATGTCTCTGCGTCGCGCAACACAACGAATCGATTATGAAATTCGTTGCCAACGCTTTTAGTAATAGATTTTTTCAGCAGCCCTAAACACAACTAACTCATTCTATTTAATATCATTATAAATTTTTCTTTTACATTGTATTGGCATACATATGATTTGATATGAATAAAAGAAACTGTCAAATTAAATAGTGAATAAAATGAAAGAATGTGCTTGCTAAGCAAACATTAATTTTTGATTGTTCATGGGGAGCTTTGGCATGTGCATGCACAAGTAATTCATGTCTGTCAGCGACAGTAAGGTCGACAGAACATGCTTTTTCTCTCTTATTCTCTGACCAAAGTGGAAGCAGAGAGAGCATTCTTATGTCCTCTGAGTAGGACTGCGCATGGGAAGCCGTTTTAATGCTTAATGGCTAAATCTAATTATCTGTAATTAATATTACAAATATCAACAACATACTTTTGACTACGTATTTGTAGTCACATTTTCACAAGTTAAAATGACAGTGGTATTCATAATTCAGTTTTGACTAGATATTTGACAAGATAAGCCTAAAGAACACAACGATAACCATAAACCTAGCGACATAGATGCTAAGTTAGCAATACTGATTACAGGTTTAGCTAATAGTTTAATGTCCAGTATTATTGGTGGTGTGACTTTACTCTCTTAAATGAAGCAGTGGAATTTTACATAATAGTAGTCTACATGCCAGTTGGAAGAAATGTTGAAGAAATAGTAGTTATGGAATGGTTCAGGTTCGAGTCGTCATTGAGTGTTTCTCTCCTGGTCTGGTTCAGGTGGCCAGTGTATGTGACACAATAATTAAAGAAGAGGTTAAATTTGAACTAAAATGTTTTATGTGCTTCTGAAATGCGCGGAATAATGGTGTGAGATCGTGTTTGATAAGTAGATTTAAAATTTCCGAAAACCATTTTTCCTTTTCCCAAATTATCTTTTCGCAAATATCTTCAATGTACAGACATGTCAAACTTGACAGTTTTATTATATGTATAGATGTACAGTGTTATCTGAACTAAAAAAAGTTTTTTTTTTGATGTATGAATTATATATGAATGATGTATAAATATGAATTATAGAAGGGTGTTTTTTTCAGTTCTAAATTTCAAAGTAGCATATCTTCTCTTCCCATGGGCCGATTGCAATAAAACAAAACCTATGTCACCTCGAGCCCGGGCAAATACACTTGTGAAAACCCTATTAAAATTCGTTCAGTAGTTTTTATGTGATGTGTACACAGACAGACAAAAATTCCAAAAAACATCTGGATATGTTCTTTTATCTTCTGTCTTCCCAAATAATTTTTTTGAAAATATCTTTGTACAGACATGCCAACTTTACAGTTTTATTATATGTATAGATGAGCAAGCGATAGCTGATGGTAGGTATATCTCGCTAAAAATGAGTTTTGATTTAATGTTAAGCTGCTTTTACAGTGCTGGTACATTTCAAAATTAATTTGCTAGAAATACTTTGATATTAATCTTTTGATCATTCTGTTTTTATTATTATTATTATTATTATTATTATTATATTCACTATAGACAACAATAAAATAGTGTACTCCTAATAGCAAGGTATTAATAACAGGATACTATACATATTACATTCTCTTTAGCGTCCCCCCTGAAGGTCTGATACTAGATTCACCCCTGACTGCAATTAAAGTGACATGTTGCTATTTCTTTTTTTTTTAAATACCCAGGGATTCAGTTTTGCTGTATTATCTCCCAAGCCTATTGCTCTTCAAATGTTGACAATAGTGGCAAGAGAGAGCTTTGTCATTGCACATGTAATATACAACAAAACATAATTTAGCATTCTCTAAAACCTGGCAGCATATGTGGTCACTATAAATAATGTATGAAATATAATTCAAAATAAATTGTTGAAGTTCAGATATTACATTAGCATTGGTATATACCAGACTGGTGTATGGCCACGTGGGGGACGATGAGGGCTATAATTGTGGACTCAGCAGTTTATCTACAGCTGTAGAGAAGACTTTCCCAATGTTTGTGGCTCGCCAGTGAAAATGGGTCCGGAAGATGTCTCTCAGGCTGGGAAGTGGTCTACCAATGATCCATTAAGCTGTCTTGATAATCTGCTATAGGTCCCTCTGTTCAGCTGCAATAAATACGTATATTAGTATACTCCCAACTGTGCCATGGTAGAAATTCAGAAGTTCTTTGGAAAGTTTTTTAAATCACAGTCCTAAAGAAAAAGGATAGCTTTTTTTAATCAGGTGGGAGGTATTCAGACTCCAGGTAAAGTCCAGAAATTTTAAGGTGGTGACCCGCTCCAATTCTTTACCTTTTTATTTTATTTTTTTTTTGGTAGTGTGCTCCTTTTTTCTAAAGTCAGTGGTAATCTCTTGGGTTTTCTTTGTGTCACTAATTCTGCATCTTGTGCCGAATGTATGGACCTCCCCCTTGTAAGCAACGTCATCACACCTTGATAGCAATGGTTGTCATCTGCAAATTTAATGATAATTTTTGAGCTATGCTTGAAAATACTGTAATAGGTATACAGAGAGTGGAGGATCAGACTAAGAACACAGCCTTGGGCAACACCAGTGTGAGTCTTTTGGTGAGAAACATGATCCATCTGCAGAGGGAAGTTGCCGACTGCACGGTCATGTCATTCTGACATAAGTGTTAAGATGTTCAAGATGGGTAAAAACTGTCACATTACTGAGATAGCTGTGGATGTATTTGCCCAGATGTTCCCAAAAGTTCTGTTCAAATTGTTCTTTTGCACAACACCAGGTACTAGTATTGGTGCTCCGATTGATCGGCCACCGATTGTGATCGGCCGATATTGGCTAAAAATTGGCTTGATCGGCGAACCCCAAAAGCGCAGATCAAAAAGGCCGATCACTTGACGAAAATTACTTGCGCGACTTTTTCACACGTGCATGCACGGCGCACAGGTAAACAACAGCAGAGTGGAGCTTGCCAGTGGCAACATGAGTTCTCCGGTCTGGAAGTTTTTCAAAGTGTCCATTAAAGACGTAAAGTTAGCCGCTTGCAATGTATGTCGTGATGAAATCCCTCGAAGGTGGAAGCAAGCAACGGCATTTTAACACCACTAACGTGATTCTGCATCGTAGAACATGAATATGCCGAGTATGAGAAACTAAACCAGCCTCCTTGTTTCTCTGCCTTGTTATTTAGGAAGGATGGCATTGGCTTACAGTAGCTTGCATTATTTTATTTCTTGGATCTGATGTAGTTGGTTCCTCAACCATCTCAGCGAGGTTTTCCTTGCCACTGTTGCGTCATCCTCGGCTTGCTCATCAGGGACAGTCTTATCATTTTGATTCATACACATTCACACTTCATGCAAACTTAAATAATTCTTTTAAATAAATCATCTGAGTTTCCATTATTTCCTATGAGGAAATTCACTTTGATATACTAGTATTTTGATATATAAGCTTCCTTCCGGAACAAATTATGCTCGCAATCCAAGGTTTAACTATATTGCCAAATGTATTCGCTCGGCTCCCTTCACACGCATATGAACTTGAGTAACATCCAATTCTTAATTCGTAGGGTTTAATATGATGTTGACCCATCCTTTGCAGCTATTACAGCTTCAGATCTTCTGGGAACGCCTTCCACAAGGTTTAAGAATGTGTTAATAGATTTTTTTTTTTCATTCTTCCAGAAGCACATTGTGAGGTGAATGAAATTTGTGAGGTGAATGGAATGGGTAACCTTGACCTTTAAAAAAAACAAGATTATCAATAAGAAATAAATTATTGAATAAAATAAGAATAAAACCTAGAAAAACTTTAGCTGTAGAAAACATAGAAGATAAGAACACAATATAAAAATAATATAAAAAAACATACAAAATATAGACGATTTGGCTGCACAAATATGGAAAATATAGAAACTGTTGTGGAAGTTAACATAGAATGTAAATAGAAATGTCCAGGGTGTAATGTCCATAAATGTCTTGGGTGTGAGCAAATATCCATAAAGTGCAGTGTGCAAAGATGGGTTTAGTCTTGTGTGGTGTTCTGATTGAGAGGCTGTACCGACTGCGGGAAGAAGCTTCTCTTCAGTCTCTTTGTGTTGGCCTTTAGGGAGCGGAAGCGCTTACCTGACCACGACGGAGAAAACGGCCCATATTGGGGTGGCTGAGGTCCTTCACGATCTTCCTGGCCTTGGTCCAGTAGTTGTTTGATCACGGGGGTCTGGTAGTTCCTTTTCTGCTATGTACTAAAGTCCACAGTCAACTCCTTTTTAGAAGGTTTAGAAGGTGATTGTTCCTCTCGTACCAGTTCTCCAGATTCCTAATCTCCTCCAGGTAGGCCGTCTCATTGTTGTCAGAAAAGGTGTGCTCCAGCTTGGTGGTGAGTGTGGAAGGAATTATAGTATTAAGTGCTAACCTGTAGTTGGCAAAGAGCATCTTAACATAATTCCCCTTCCTAGTGTCCAGGTGAGTGAGAGATGTGTGAAGGAGGTGAGCGATGGAATCATCAGTTGAACGGTTTTGACGTAAGCAAACTGTAAAGGATCAAGTGTGTTGGGTGGTGAAGAGATGAAGTCTCTGACCTCAGAGACTGTCACGGATGGCTTTATCCACCCACGGTTTCTGATTGGGAAATGTTGATAGTTTTTTTTTTTTTTTTTTTGTACGATATCATCCAATAGTTTCCTGATGAATCCAACAACCGTTTCCGTAAACACAGACTAAAAATCTTAATTTCTGGAGACATTTCCTGTGGTCTGACAAAACTAAAATTTGACTGTTCGGCCATAATGATAAACAGTATATTTGGACGAAAAAGGGGCGAAGCTTGGAAGCCTCAAAACACCATCCAAACTGTGAAGTATGGGGGTGGTAGTATAATGTGGGGATGCTTTGCTGCCGAAGGAACTGGTGCACTTCACAAAATAGATGGCATCATGAGAGATATATTGAAGCAACATCTAAAGACATCAGCCAGGAATTTAAAACTTGGGTGCAAATGGGTCTTCCAAATAGACAATGACCCCAAGCATACCTCCAAATTAGTTACAAAGTGGCTTAAGGACAACAAAGTCAATGTATTGGAGTGGCCATCACAAAGCCCTGATCTCAATCCCATTGAAAATTTGTGGGTGGCACTGAAAAGGCGAGTGCGAACAAGAAGGCCTACAAACCTGACCCAGTTACACCAGTTCTGCCAAAAGAAGTGGGCCAAATTTCCAGCAACCTGTTGTAGAAGGCTTGTGGAAGGTACCCCAAACGTTCATCCCAAATGAAAGTTTCGTTGCAATTCTGCCAAATACTAAGGAAGTGTATGTACATTTTTGACTGATGAAAGAAAAAAATTCAATAAAATTCTCCATCGCTCGATTCTGACAACAAATGCAAAAAATGTTTATTGATCTAAAACAGAAAAAGTTTACTCTTGAAAAAAAGTGGTTAATAACTGTGTGGCATTATATTGAGTGACATGATATTCAGTGACTCGTTCAGTGACATCATAGTGTGATGCTTTTTTTGCAACCTATTCTACATACATACATACATGTCACATGTTAACACACACACATCTCTCTCTCACACACATCTCTCTCTCACACACATCTCTCTCTCTCACACACATCTCTCTCTCTCACACACATCTCTCTCTCTCACACACACACACACGCTTACAGTACACACAAACACTCTTATCACACACATACACACTCGCATCTTTCTCTCTCTCACACAGGCGCATGCACACACAAACACTCGTACATCACACGCATACACACTTACATCTTTCACTCTCACACATGTACATAGACACACACAAACGCACCATCTTTTTGGAGGTCTTTCCACCTATTCTACACACGCAGATACACACACAAATGTAAACTCTCTCTCTCTCTTACACACACACACACACACACAATTGGCATGACAAATATTTAGGACCCAAGCTGACATCAGCCGTATTACGTCATAGCGTGTGCAAGTTGTGCAGCGCACCCAGGCAGCGATGGCTTTTTGTAGGTCTTAACACGCTCAAAAGACAAATGGGTTGTTTGGTGCGCCTGAGTGGCTATGGAGCAGGGTGCTCAGGCCCGCTCATAGTTGTATTTTATATTGTTGGCTGTCACTGATTCAAAGCTGCATCTTCGCTGTTTCATGCATCTTCGCTGCCTCTAAAACATACAGTTGCAGGAACTCGTTAAGACAACATATGAAATGTTAATTTACCAGTTACATACTGCACGCAATGTTTATTAAAAAATAAATATTTTTGTCCAAACGTATCTTTTATTCAATTAAATTTTATTTGTATAGCGCTTTTAACAATTGTCATTGTCGCAAAGCAGCTTTACACAATCTTTTATGAGCTATGTGTCACTCTAATTTAATAAAATTTCTCACCCCTGTGTGTCTGTCTAAGCATCATTTCCTCGCTACTAGCCAGTTACTAGCCTCTCCTACATTTTAGTGGCGGTAGAAGCGAGGCCCAATAATGTTGAGAAATAACTCCTACTCCTAAAAGTAGGACCAAAATTGCATCACACTGAGAATTTTTGGCCACTTAGGAGACATTTCTTACTCATAGAAAATTTATTTGACAAAGTAAAAAAAGTATTTATTTAGGTAAAAGGATCAGTTATTTATTTGCCATTGGTGTCAAAACAATTTGTATTTTGTATTGACGATCTTTTTTGGACTATTAAAAGAAAAAACGTGCACGCTTGTTAGGGTTAGGGGTTAGGGTTGCTGTATCCTCAATACCAGACTCTTGGTTCCAAATACAGGTGGACCCCACTTCCCCAACGAGTTTCGTTCCAGGAGCACGTCCTTAAGTTGGATTTGTTCTTAAGTCCAACAAAGTAAGTCTTGTATGCCTTTGATACGAATGTACAACAGCATTTGTGCGTTTGCTGGCTTTTACCGCTGAGTGGCGCTGTATTACTATAGACTGAGGCCTCAGGCCTTATTTAATTCTCTCCAGGATTATTGAGCCGCAGCTCGTCAAGAGCCGCACGTAGTTGCAGATAAAATCAAGTGAAACATTGTAATTAAACGAATTCATAATCACAGTACTAAAATTACAGTACAAAGTTAGAATTTAAATTAAATATTTTTCGGATCGAATTTAAGCAACGTAAACGTTAACACAGTGAGCCTTTAGATTTTATGTGTAATTAGAAAAGCTACGCGTGTAGGGTCTTGTCATCTTATATTTTGTATTCTTTAAATTTGTAGTAGATTTATTTACTATAGATTTAACTGAAATAACAAACTAAATGACCATAAAATTAAACCATTGTCAGGACGTGCTACTGCGTCAGCAGATGTCGATGTCATTCAGCCCCGCTTGTGTTTTTGTGTTATTATAAGAATGAAATTCAGTTGACTGTTATCATCAAAATTTTCTTTAATAAATAATGACCCCCATTGCGTTGTACCACCGCTGGCTTAACCTTATGAAATACAAGTGAAACATTAAACGAATTTACAATCGTAGTACTAAAATTAGAGTACAAATTAAAAATTTAAATTAAATAAAGACGTTTCTTATTTGCATCAAATTTAAGCAAAGTAAATGTTTACCTTTATTTCTAGCCTCTAAATTATATCGTGTAACACTAGCATATAGCCATAAAACAGACTCTGGGTATGCATCTGATAAAGTTTGCCAGACTAATGTGCAAAAACTATATAGTAAAACTATATAAGCTACATAGCCTTTATAAGACTCTACTTTTATTTAAGTGCACTCACAATGACGAAAAAACATTATGATTTAGTTAAATAAAGAAAGTAAACAGGGTGCGCTGTTCTGTATTGTTTTCGGTGAACTTGAGCACGTCAGAAAATAAACCGAAACTCCATGTATACTCGCCTCACAGACGTGAAAAATATATACTTATACTAATTGGAAGAATTTAGAAGACCTGAAAATAATACAGATCAAACTGCAAATGTTTAATTAGTATTGTTTAAAATGTGCAGGATCTTTATTAGCAACTAGAATACAGAAGGGGTGTAGATTTATTCTATAAAGCCCACCTGCTATGAAAAGTTTAGTAACTTTCTTTCTCCAGAACTAAAAAGTTAAATTGACACTAAATACAGCATAACTTTGAAAAATTATACATAACACACTCAATATGAACGAGGCAAAAATTAGATATGGAAAAAAAAAATGCAGGAACGCACCAAAGGAAATAGCAATGCAAATGTACAAATTTAATCTTAAACAATATGTGTCTAAGGGATCACCCCTAGAGGGCGCTGTGCGCCCAAAGACTCTCACCTGAACCGAGATCGCTCATTAGTTTTCTTATAAGTAGCCGTTTGTTTAGTTGCTCATTGTCGTGCATTGGTTATGAAAAATGGTGCATAGCTTTGCTTTAAAAAACTTTTTACTTAAGTTAAAGTACTGAGTACATGATGTCGTAAAATTTATTTAAAGTGCAAAAGTACTATAAGTACTCCATAAACAAAACAGTGTTCTTGAACATTTTTGAATTTGCTGTTGATGACATAAATGTAAAACTAATTTTCCTGTCCGCTGCTCTGCCCAAGAACGTTCTTCTGGACCGTACCCATCTCAGTACACCAGGTACTGTGTGGCGCCTTGGATGCTTCTCGAGACCAGAATTCTCTGTACTGCAATTGCTGGGGACCTATCAATGATGCGGGGTGGGTGGTGGTGGTTTTGTGGTCAGCCAGACAGTATGCCATGGGATTTGGAGAAATTATCTATGACTACTAAGATGACTGTGCTTCCCTTTCCAAGGAAAGATGGGACCACAAGGCGTGTTTGTATGGGTAGTGGTCGCAATAACCCAGCAGGCCAAGTGCAGGGCTCTTTGTTGTGTGAGCAGGTCGGGCGGGCTGTTACGTAGACTCGAACATCCTTTTTCATGCTAAGATGCTGGGCGCTGAAATGATGCTTTCAATTACCGGGTTTTCTAGAGGTGGATCCTGCTGACATGAGAGGGTGTTTGTCTTCAGATTTTTTAAGCTCATCCGGAATGACAGCACATGATCAAACTGGATAAAGAAGAGGGACCACCTGGCATGTAAGGGCTGATCTGATATATTCTAAAGTTTTGTGGTCGGTTCAAATCAATATTTAATTTTTGGCTATTGTCTCTACTGCTTGAGGGCAACTTTAAGGCAAGGAGCTCCCGATCTCTAATACCATAGTTTCTCTCTGCCGGGGACAGGTAATGAGAGAAATAGGCACAAGGATGTAATTTCTGGTCCTTACTGGAATGCTGGTAGAGGACTGAGACACCGGGGCTGTGGTGAGTTTGGCCTTTATGGCCTCAAAGCCCCCTTGTGCCTCCTCCATCCATGCAAATTGCCCTGTATTCTTCCCAGTGAGTGCATTGAGCGGGGCTGCTAAAATTGCTAATAAATCACAGGAAGAAGTTGGGAAACCCTAGGAAGCACTGTACAGCGCAAATGGATGTGGGGCAGGGCCAGTCAACCACAGCTTTTATTTTGGCCGGATCTATTTGGAGGTGGCCTCTGGATACCACAAACCACAGGAAGGAAGTGGAGGTAGCGTAAAATGACGACTTCTCATGCTTGACTTATAGGTGGTTCTGCCAGAGAAGTTGCAGTACCCGTGACACATGGACAACATGCAGCACTTTGTTAATAAACATCTGAAAGATTGCTGTCGCATTGGTAAGACTGAATGTCATGACTAGGTATTCCTAATGGCCTGCATTTAAAAGCCGAATTCATCAGGGGTTGGGGATAGAGGTCTTTTATGGTAATTGCGTTTAGACTCAAAAATTTATGTTGGGACAGAGGCCCCCCACTCTTCTTCTTCATGAAGAAGAACCCTGCCGGGTAGGCCTCCTACTTAGTAAAAACCCTTTCCTAGGTCCCAGTAATCTTTGGCCACCGCCAAGTGATCTACAAAATAGTTGCTTTCCGTGCATGGGAGTACTCTTTAAACAGCTCTGTTTGCAGCGGCCCCCACAGATGGAAACAGACCAGGTTAACCAGTCGATATGGGTGTTGTGCTTATGAAGCCAGGAAAACCCCAGTACCATCTGAAGTTCAGGCACTTGGGTAATAATAATTAAAAAAAATTTGCTCTACATGTCTTAGGCACTGGGGAGCGGGCTTTTGTGACTCAGTGATTTAACCTGCCGTAATGGACGCAGCCCGGCCGGCTCTGAGATTTCTGCCGCACCCAACTGCATTGGTTCCCCTTTATCCACCTCTCGTTCTGACTCTTTTGGCAGAGAAATCACCTCAATCCTAAAACTGCCAAGCGGTAAAGGGCCTCTAAGTCATTGGGGGCCACACCGCTAGCTCATCTTTAAGCCTCTCCAATAGGTCTTGGATGTATGTAGCCATAAGCACTGCAGAGTCTAGTGACAGGCAGTGCATGTGGGGAAATTCATTGTGTAGTCTTGCTACTGATTTTGTACTGGCTCACTCTAATGCCCTGCCTGTTAATGAGGACACCATAAATGCAATTTTTGTAGGGAACTGAGAGCGTTCCATCTTGAATTTTGGGGGAGGGGTGATTATGTGTACTTTGGTGGGGAATAATCAGTTAGGCCAAACACTTCGAGCACTAGGGTAATGGCGTAAAAAGTTGCTTTGTAAGTCATATAACTAAAGAAGGGGGAATATTTTTTACTGTGATGAGGGGCGCGCTTATGTCTGCACATACCATCTTACTTTTATTTTTCTCTAATTAAAATCCTCCCAACCTTGGGTTCCCCTCCTTCTCTTGTGAAATAAAAAAATTATTTATTTATTTATTTATTTATTATTTTTATTTTCCATTTTCTTTTTTTCTTTTTTATTTATCTTTTCACTTGTCTTAGTCTCATTTTATTTATTCTCTTTTATCAGTTTTTTCCCTTTATCTTTTCAATTTTCTTTTCTCAGTTTTCCCTTTTTTACATATACAGGAGCATCACTCTCAGACCTGATGCTATCTAAATATTCCCACATAATTTGCTGGTTACTGGGGGTATAAATAACCTACCAGCCAGGTGTTATGCGTTTGCTTTGATTCACAACATGGCAGGGTTGGCTAGCAACCGCACCTGTCCACCGATCTGCCTGCCTATAAATCTGCATAGTCATCCGCAGATTTGCCCGTTGCGTGGGTTACATTTTTGCTTATTACACAGTATATGAACTGTATATATGTAGTACAATCTTAGTTTCATCAGTGGACAAAACATTTTGTCAATACCACTGTAAAGTGTCAATGTGCTTTTGGAATGCAGCAATGTACTTTTTAGTAAGCAGCGGCTTCCTTTGTGGTGTCCTGCCACGGACACCCTACTTGTTCAATGTTTTATGTACTTCTCATGGGGGGCGGGGGCTGATCAGGAGTGAACCCAATAGGAGACAAACATTGATGTTCAGAGCTTTATTACGAACACAAGGGTTCAGGAAGGCAGGTGCAGCAGGAGCAGAGGAGAGAAGCAGTGCGTGTGTGTGCTTAGTGACTGAATAGAGAGAGTGGAGAAGCACTCACAGTAATGATGGGGGGGCGAGGCTATTACGCGAGGGAATCTCCACAATCCTTTGAGCTGAACGCGGGGGAATGCTCTCAAGTTAGATGAGTGTGTTTGGCTGTTGAACCGCTTAGCACGCAGTGGATGAAGGGTGGAATGCAGCGGCTTGTTTTTCCCAGTGAAAATGGAGGTCGGCACATAACGCGAGCGCTCACCCCAAAGTCCGCGAACATGCGATAGGCTGGGTGTGGCACCGATTAACTTTCCAAAGGCCAACCAGAACCGTGCGGCAAATTGTGCTCCATTGTCCGATGCGCTATCCTTCGGAAGTCCATGAAGCCGGAAATCATGAATGATGAACAATTCCACCATCTCCTTGGCAAGGAGGAGACTAGACAGGGGAACAAAGTGCACAGCCTTGGAAAAATGGTCCACTACTGTAAGGACACAGGTGTGACCCTCGAAATCGGGGAGCTCAGTGACGAAGTCAAGGGCTATATGGGACCATGGTCTATGCAGGATAAAAAGAGGTCTGAGATGGCCAGCGGGAGGCTGGTTTAATTTTTGATACAAATGTCACAGGCGCTCACAAGGCGGCGGGTATCGTCTCTTATGGTGGGCCACCGGAAGCGTTTTTGGACCAGAGCCAATATACATTGCCCCTGGGTGGCAGGCTAGCCTCAAGCATGCCCATTTCCAAGACACAGGGTCGATCTGCTTTCGGGACGAAGAGTTTGTCCATGGGCGTCTCTGGAGGACCAGGTTCTTGATTGAATGCAGCCCTGACAGGAGACACAATGTCGAGAAGTGCTGCCCCTACGAAACATTAAGAGGGCAAGATGATTTGGCCATCCTGAGATACTCCAGGTTCTTATGGTCTGTCCAGACCAGGAACAGTATCTCAGACCCCTCTAGCCAATGCCTCCAATCTTCTAGTGCGAGCTTTACTGCCAGTAGCTCCCGATCACCTATATTGTAGTTCCTCTCAGTGGGAGAAAGTCAGTGAGAGAAAAAACAGCATGTGTGCAGCTTGTTGTCCTTGGGTGACCTCTGTGATAGTACCGTCCCAACTCCAGAATCTGAGGTGTCCACTTCAACAAACTGGAGAGAAGGATTAAGCCGAAGGAGAATTGGGGCTAAGGTAAACTGTTTCTTGAGCTCAATAAACGCCCAGGCCGCTAGTTCAGTCTAGGTGAATGGGACCTTTACTGAGGTCATAGATATCAGTGTGATTTAAGGTTTCATACAAACTTAAATAATTCTTCTGATTGTGTAAAGCTGCTTTGCGACAATGTCAATTGGTAAAAGCACTATACAAATAAAATTGAATTTAATTGGTCATTGCGAAAATGCGAACAGGGCAAAAAAATGAAGCAAACTTGCATGAGCTTGTGAGCAGCATGTTACAATATTAAATTCTGATTGGCTAAATGCAGTTATTAGTCCATAGATGAACATATGTAGAGAGCTTAATTATTTCATTTTCATGACAAATTTGACTTAATACACAGCACTAATAATCTAAAGGGGATGGTGGTTTTACAGAGGGGATGGTTTTTGTCATTTTTTCAACAGGGAAGGATGCCATCCCCCCTCAAATCGAGCCCTGGTCCTTTTTTCATGGATATGATAGGGGTGCTGCCACAGAGGAGAAAAAAGGCACAAAACATAGATAATAATTTGCCAGCCCCAAAAAGGCACATCTTTTCGTTGTTGGGTGGGATCAAGATTGGATTGCCTCCAATTTCTTCTTCTTTTCTTCTTAGCATGTCGCACCCAATGTGATACCCTAAGTAATGTGCCTCGGTTAGCTCCAAATGTCACTTCTGGGGGTTAGCAGTGAGATCTACTTTCCGCAGCTTGCCCAAGATCTTTCAGAGGTGGTGTAGATGATTCTCCCAACTACATGAATGGACCACGATGTCATGCTTTGGCATTCAGTATAAAAACTACGTGCCAGGGTGGAGATAAAGCAGGCCTTTCCAAATCAGTCTGCACTGAAGGTGGATACAGCATTGAGCTGCCGAATGTCATTTCAAAGTCTAATCACCTAATCAGGAAGGGCACCGTAATGTTGACTTCCCTATGATGCCATGTCGTAGCATGCTGTCCACCTCCGCATTTATTGTATGACGGCGGGTTTCTGGGGCTTGATAGAGATGCTGGCGAATAGCTATGCCTAGTGGAATCTGGATATCATGCTACACCAGGTGTGTGATGGTGGCTCTGTTCAGTGGCATAGCAAGAGAGAGACAAGGGCTGAGGAGAGCAGTATGGGTTTGATCTACTTTTTTAACAAATTAATACGGTACAGCTCAGTGCACTTGTGCTTACCCGGCTGTTGCAGACAATAGTTAATTGGCCCGACTCTTTCCACAATGGTGAAGGGTCCTTGCCACTGGGCCAGAAACTTACATGTAGCACTGGGGAGGAGCAACAATACGTAGTCACTCACCGTGAACTTGGCTGAGCCAGCCGGTCTTAGGCTTGCTTCTGCTCCCCTGTCGCCTTTGCCATGTGCTGTTCTTCCAGAGAGGGAACTTTATTAATGTTCGATTTTAGGTCTTGATAGAGAACTCCCTAACTCTAACCCTAACCCAAATTCAGTAACTGATCAGAATGGAGTGGGCTGCTACTCCCAGGCTTCTTTGGCTACATCAAACAGACCAGGATGGGACGTGAGGCAGCATCTGGTCTCAATTTCACCCGATTTCATTCACCCACCCAGGAGAATCTGTCTTAGTTTTTGGTTAACTATTTCGACCAAGCCTGTTGGTCTGCGAGTGGCACACTGACATGCGAATCTGCTTGATCTGCAACAGCCTGCAGACATTACACGTGAGTTTTGACATGAATGGCGTACCTAGGTCGGTGAGTATTTTTTTGTGGAGGCCGGCTCTGCAGAAGAGCTGCTCCAGCTCTCTCACGATGTTCTCTGAGGTGGCTTTCCTCAGTGGGACTGCCTCGGGGTAATGCGCGGCATAATCCACCTTGACTAAGAAGTGCTTGTGACCTTTTGCAGATTTGGGTCGGACCAGATCCATGCCAATCCCCTTGAAGGGTACGTTAATGATCAGCAGTGGAATTAGCGGAGTGTGGGTGGGCTTAGCAGGTGCTGTTAGTTGACAGGTGGGACAGCATTGGCATGAGTTGCGTACCTCCTTATTGATCCTCAGCCAGTGAAATCAATCCTTCATTTTCTAGATGGTGTTTCTTACTTCCAGATGGTCCCCAAAGATACAGATACTGTATCTACTTATTTATCTATTAATATAAACAAATATTGCAAAAATATACCTGAGAAAAGGGGCTTTTATACTTTGCTAATTTACTGTGAGATGAGCAATAATATGGGTCAGATTCTAAAATTATATTATAATATGTAAATAATGGTTAAACTTTAAAATATTCTGTTGCAGAACATCTACAGGAAGCCTGGAATTTGACTTTGAAAGGGACCGCTATGACTTGCAGATTCTTTCTGATGTGTACGAGAGCACCAGGGGGACAAAAAAGCAGCAGGCAGGGACTATCATGTCAGTGCCAGAAAGTGAATATTCATTGCGGGTGAGATTTTATTTATGGAATGTGCAAATTATTTATTGTTAGAGGTCACTAGTTTAGTTTGCTGAGATAACAGCGGTCTTCCAGGAACAAGATATACAGTAAGAATTAATTTAATCTTCATTATTATTTGGTTCCAGACAAAAATCTAATCAATTTCCATCAGGTAGAAGAAGAAATAGATAATCAAAATCAAAGCATTTACAGGGAAAACAACATTAATAGATAAAACACAACCTTTTTCATAAATAAACACAACCACAATTCATAGATAAGACAACACCTTACAATGTGTGATAGAGGTCAACCATGTACAGTATATATGAAATAGGGGGGTATGAGCGATTGTGAGATTAAAGCTGAAGTTCTTGATTTACTGTAGCTCAAATCTTTAGTGTTTCATTTCAAATTTAATGTAATGGTGTAAAGAGGCCAAGAGTCAAAAGGCTCAACATTGTTCCAATATTTATGAACAACACTGTCTTTTATAACCTCCAAGTGACTCAGTATGTCACTAAAACTCTAGCAAATGTGTTAAAAGACTCATACAAACCTGTGTGTAATCCTACCCTTGTATCCTTATTCCAAGTATTAAAGCAGCAGAATGTGTGAGAAAATAAGCATTCAGTTATTTTACAACCTATTTCAAATGCCGTGTTCCTTAAGTCTTTCTCAGAAAAAGGGAATAACAATTTTATTTGGCTTCAATACAAAGAACAAAGATCATTATGGATTGATGATGTACCACAAAAACCGCCTCATCAAAGCCTATGAGCGTGTTGCCTGTCAACGCAGGGTAAGGACTGTACAGTTTATATAAGTTTGATGTTTGTCTGTAATAATCTGCATACAGTTACAGAATGGGATGGGAAAACCAAGCAAGAATATGAAAAGATTTTTAAATTCATTTAGTGTTCATAATGTTGTGTCAACAGGCCAACAGCACAGGAGTGGGAGTTATCGGAGTGATCGAGTGTAACTACCTTACACCAACTCACAACAAGCAGGACTTTGACAGTACAGATGAGTATAGGTGCGTTTGAGTTAATATTTCCAGATGATGTCTCGCTTGCCTGGAGTTTCAAATACATGACTGTAACAAGGGAACACAAAGATCCATATTCATCAAGGTCTTCTGAGAAACACAGAAGACCTTAATGAAAAGACCAAAACAGGCAGGGTCAAACATATCAATTAGCACATTCAAAGTCACTTTCAATAAGCCAGTTCTTTTTCTTCTTATTATTATTATCTTTTTTTGGTGTTTACCAGGCAGTGCAATGGCTTAGTGGTTAGCACTGTCGCCTTGCATCTCCAGGGTCCGGGTTCGATTACCGGGCAGGTTCGATTCTCGCCTCCATGTGCATGGAGTTTGCATGTTCTCCCCGTATTTGGTGGGTTTCCTCCAGATCCTCCGGTTTCCTCCCATAGTCCAAAGACATACAGATTAGGCTAATTGGCGTTCCCAAATTGCCTGTAGTGTGTGAATGAATGTATGTACAGTACATGTGCGCACTGCGATGGATTGGCACCCTGTCCACAGTGTACCCTGACTTATGACCCAAGTCCTCTGGAATAAGCTCCAGAGAATTTGAAAAGAGCTAATTATAAACAAACCAAGGCTAAACATCTGACATAGGAAGTGGTTCATGGCAGCAGAACCAATAAAACAAATAGTTTATGTGAGCTCAGCTGGTTTGCTGCATTGAGGCATGGTCTTGTCAAAGCATGTGTCATGAAGGAATCAAATAATCAGACCAAATACACCCCTTCATGGTAACACCATTCATTCACTACACAGAATGATGCACCCTACAACACTGCAAAAACAGTCAAGATGTGGTTTGGAAATATGATAAATGTTCAAGGTGTTGACTTTGTTCACAAATTCCCCAGACATCAGTGGGATGTGCTACTGTATATAATAACAAGCTCACTGAAGGCCCTACCTTGTACCCTTCATAATTTAAAATTATCCAATTAGATACCATGGCACACTTCCAGGATTTTTGTGAAGTTCAAGCTTCAATTGATGGCACAGGGGACCTACAAAGTATTAGGCAGTATTATGAGTATGGTTCTAATAAGCACCATTTATGTACATATGAATACAGTAAGCTTAAAGATGCTATTTTGTGTCTGTGTAGGAGAACCTTCCTAAGTGTCGGTAGCAAGCTTGAGGAATATTGGAAAGAAGTACACCACAGATTTAAGGACTGTCCTGATGTTCTGGAGGATATTGTGTAAGTTTAATACCTTCATCCTCATTTTTGCTTCTGTTGTTTAAATTGCTTATTAGTATTTTATAAATCATAACTAAGATATGAATAAAATTGGACCCTACAACATGAATGTTTTGCCAACATCACATCACTGTCTTTGGCAAGTGGGTGGCCATGTGGGTGACTTGCTATAGATGGTGATGTTGGAAAAAAAAATCAGCTCTTACTCTGTGTTGATAAAGGTCTGCAAATGAATGATCCAATAAAGTTCATGGACATAGCTAAAAGAACAAAAAATCTAATTAAGGAATGATCACAAACAGAAAAAAACCATAAGGACTAAGGTTGTGAATTGAATAAACAAATAAAGTCAGTTCGGCACACCCCTACTGTAAAAAACATGCTGAATAAGTTGCTTTGTTGTGCAATTTATAGTACTTCAAGTTATTTTAAGTTATTATAGGTTAATAGAGTTGTATCTTTTTCTCTTGTATCTTGTATGTCCCATGCTATATTTAACTAGTCTTTTTTTTTTTTTTTAACCTAAAAACCAAGTCACATGTGCATGTCTTGTTCAACTGTTGACTAGTTAAAGAGATTCGTATCTTTACTGTATGTGGACAGGAACGTGCCAGACCAAAACTGGGTTCAGTGTGATCAGTGCTTGAAGTGGCGAAAACTTCCAGACTGTGTTGATATTAAGCGGCTCCCTAAAGCGTGGTTCTGCAAAATGAACTCTGACCCCCAATACAGGTGCGTCTCTCTCTCTCTCTATCTGTGTGTGCGTGTGTGTGTTAAATAACAGGAGTACCTATTATTTTCAGGAGTTGTGAAGCTGAAGAAGAGCCTGAGGATTCAGACGATAAACAACAGGGATACCAGGAAACAGAAAGTACAGGAAACTACAAACAGGAGTGAGTCATGGATCATCTAATTGCTTTCTTTTGGTTTATACAGTTATCTAATTAGCAATTTGTGTGGCAGCAGAATAACATAAAAAATTTATGCAGATAGAGGTCAAGAGCTTCAGTTAATTTCCCATTTAAAATGAAAATGGGGAAAATTAAATATCTGAGATTTTAAACATTGTGTTTAAACATTGTGCTTCAGTTGTGCAGCTGAAGAAGAATCTGAGGATTCGGACGATGAACAACGGGGATACCAGAAAAACTACAAACAGGAGTGAGTAATCGTTCATCTTAATTGCTTTCTTTTGGTTCATACTGTTATCTAATTAGCAATTTGTGTGGAAGCAGGATAACATAAACAAATGAAAATGGGAAAAATGGAATCTCTGAGATTTTAAGCATTAACATGGTTGTTGGTGCCAGAAGAGATGATTTAAGTATTTCAGATAGTGCTGATGCCCTGAGATTTACAACAATTTCTAGAAATTACACAGGATGGTTTGAAAAACAATATCTGGTGAGCGGAGGGGATTGCAGGTTAAAACACCATGTTGATGAAAGAGATCAAAGCAGAATAATAATCCATCTTTACAACTGTGGTGAACAGAAAAGCCCAAAGCCAAAGTGCCAAATTAAAGTCCCAGGCATCACAGATCAATCTAGTTAGGATCACGGTACCATTCAAAGAGCAGAAAAAAAGCACTGGATCTCTGGAGACTAACAGTGACCTCAGTACTGTATCCCTGTAGCATGGCAGTGACATCAATGCTACATCAGTAAAACTGCTGTGTAGTTCAGGAAGAAGATCCTCAAATCCAGGCAGAGGAGCAAGCTTGACTTCCTCATTGCCAGGTGATGCCTGCATGTTTGGCATGGGTCACAGGGCTATCTGAAAATAGAAAGTAGTCAGGGCTCTCAGAAAACAGGAAAGAGTTTTCAGAGCTATTACAAAAACAGAGTATAGCTCTGAGGACACAGGGCAGAGCTATCAGAGCAATCAGGAAACTTCCATTCTACAGGCTTCTTATCTGCAGAACACCACCAGCAGTTCTAACAGTCTTCTTCACTTTTCACTGTTTTGAAAATACATACTGGGAGTTGTTTGCACAGAGTATAGACTTATACTACAAATCCATTTTGGCCCATATTGCCTTTTGTACTAACACTGTGTTAACCACAAAGACCATCATGGTGTTATGTGGGCTTTGTTCAGGGCATGCCCTAAATCAGTTATTTGTG
Source organism: Heterobranchus longifilis (assembly GCA_028570985.1). Classification (NCBI taxonomy): domain Eukaryota; kingdom Metazoa; phylum Chordata; class Actinopteri; order Siluriformes; family Clariidae; genus Heterobranchus; species Heterobranchus longifilis. Next base: position 3,321 of record JAOVVB010236299.1, on the reverse strand, counting down.
CACTTTAACAACCACACCAACAGAGTGAAAACTCAAACATCACCACCACACAGGGATGGGCCTGTACTTGTCTTTGAGTGCCACAGGTGATATCTACTGTGAGGAAAACAGCTCCAAAACAGCAGAACATGTCAAGCAGTCAGGTCTTACAAGGACTATTGCCCAGTTACACAGGCACCAATTATTATGAGGTTCTTTGAGAGCCCTTTTCTATCTCACATCTAAACCAACATCCCCACTGAACAGCTACCAGTCTGCCTACCATGGAAACAGATCAACAGAGGATGCATTCTCAATAAGACTTTACACAAGCTTTTTACATCTGGAGCATCCCAATACATACTGTATGTTAGGACATTATTTGTTGACTATAGTTTTGCATTCAATACAATAGGCCCCCATAAACTTGTAAACAAGCTCGGAAAACTAGAATTAATCAGCACACTCTGCCCATGGAATTCGGAATTTGTAGTCTCACTAACAGACTACAAAATATTAGAGTGGGCAAAGACACATCATCTACTCTCACTCTAAATCAGGAGCACCACAAGGTTGTGTCCTCAGTCCAGACATTTTTACCATATTCACCCGTGACTGCACACCCAGCTACTCCTTTAACACTATAGTAAAGTTTGCTTATGACACCAACATAGTAGAACTTATATTAGGAAATGGCAAGACACACTACAGAGAGGAGGTTCAACATCTGGTGGAGTGGTCTTCGAATAGTGGCTTAGTTTTAAACACTGCTAAAACAAAGGAGACTTGTTTGTGGTCTACAGGAAAGCCAGAAAAAAAGTATGCCTATAAATAGGCCTACATAAATAGTAAGGAGGTTGAAAGGGTCAACAACATAATGTTTTTGTATTTTTTGCCAATAGCAATAAACAATATTAAAATGAAATATTTTTGGGATGGAAATGATTCTGAAGAAATATACTGTAAATCTGTCAATTCTGAAGATTTGTTTGATTTTAGCTGAAGAGGGTACATTTAAAGCTATGCGCATTAATTTACTTATATTAAGCTTGTTCATGTTTTGAGGCTTTTTTTGTTCAACAATTTGTTTTCCAGATGTCAAATCCATAATGCTGGAACTGCAAGGGAAAAAAAACAAAAAAAAAAAACACATGAATGAGTAGGGGTGTGTACACATTTGACTGGTACTAATTTGATGTATGTGTTTTTAAACAGTGAGAAAAATAAAAAAATACAAGAAGAGGAGAGCAGTAAGCAGGTAATGTCATGATGGTTCATCGTAATGCTGCATCAGTTGTCCCTAGTAGTAGATGGATTTTTTTTCCTTTTTTTTCTGTGTATTAATCTTGGGACAGCTCATTTTTATGTTACCTGATTGTTCTTAGTGCAGCTATTTAAATGTATGTGATGAGTTGTTCTGCATTGCTTTAGGAAGGTAACCCTCTGGGTTTTCATTTAATGAGTCACCTTTTAATATTTAGTTTATCGTCTTCTATTGAGGAAAGTGCAGGCATCTGCTTTGATACAGCATCAGTAATTTCATGTAAAATTGATCTACTGCAGCACGTTCATTGCAGGGCACCATGCATACACATATACCCATCAACAGGCAGTTTAAAGCCTCTAATCCCTCTATCAGTGTGTTTTTAAAGGGGTAAGGAAACCTAAACCTGAAGCTGTGACACTGTTTTATCACACAAAGATTGTCTGAAGTTGTGCATAATCCTTATATTAACTAGGGCTGAAAGAAATGCACATATTGATCACATTTTGTAGAACTGTCATCGTTTGTAGAACTGTAATTGCTTGATTAATTAAATATTCATAGTTTCAACAGTTCTGTATTCTTCATTTATATGTTTTTTCTCTATCAGCAGAGCCTTTCTAGCCCCAAGACATCCTGCAAAACACCATCCGGCTCTGAGCTCATTTCCTCTTCTGACACAGAAACTGGTAAATACATATTTTATCTATGTACTGTATTCATCCCTCTGCATTTATTGTTTACAATATTGTGGTAACCTGTGTTTTAACCCTTTAGTCTCCAGATCTCTTGATAACACTTCTGCTGACACTCAGGGCACTGCTCACTCTTCTGCTCCCACTAGGTACTCTGCCACTTACTCTGTTTTATTCATCTTTAGTATAACATGGCATATCTTGAATAATTTAATTTCATTAAATTACATTTAAGTTGTATTTTAGGAAGAAGACAGCCCTGGTCCCAAATCAAGACAGCCCTCCTAAAACGAAAGCTAGAGGAAAAGGTTTTAGTACCACACCAGATAGTTTTCTAAAGGCTAGAGATGGTAAGGAAGCACAATTTGAAGATTATGGGATTAACGAGAGCACAGTGAAGAAGGAACAGAGCAATGAATTCAAAAACATCAGCACTGAGGACCAGCAAAACTATGGTCAGTATCTGCAGGCCATGGAGAAGATCAAGGAGCTCCAAAATAAGGTAAGAGATAAAAAAAAAAAGAACAAATTGAAAATGTTGTCATTATACACATTAAAATGAAATTTAAATAATCTAATTAAGTTAACATTAAAATAAAAAGCATTACCAGTGATGTGATATACAGTAACTTTATGACTTACTGCAATTCTTAACCTATGCTTCCCTTACACACACACACACACACACACACACACACACACACACACACACACACAGGTGGACAGGCTAGAAAATGAGAACCACATTTTCTTGACCAGCCTGCAGAACGATTTAGAGGGGATAAAAAAAGAAATTGAAAAAGTGAAGGTGAATGTGGCAGATCAAGAGGTCCAGACAGATTTTCCCTCCTTCCATGAGGAAAGTACAGTAACTTCAGCAGAAGCCTCGAATTCAGGAAGAGAAAGAGACTCACAGGAGCATGAGACACAGGACAGACCATAATATGGACAATAAAACAATAACACACAATTATGCAGGTAAGATCTTTAGAAATTCTAGAAATATACAAGACAGTAGTATAGATTAAAATCGGTATTATTTATTTGTACAATAATAGTTTGTGTTTTTCAAAAAGATAAAACAGTAGATTATTTGCAGTTTTAGATAGTCGCCATAGCACCGAGATGTAACACAATAACTCAAGCTAAATTTTAGTCTTAGACTAAGAGAACTCAGACAAAGAGTGGCCCGTCTCCTGGTCACCTTTCTTCCTTTACTGGACCTGCAGCCTATGGAACTCCAAAGTGTTCAAAATTAATTAAATAAATAGGACATGATGAAATAAATAACTCTATGAATAAATAAGACACATATATGTAATATGAGAATGATATTGTGAAATAATGGAACATATTTTGAAAAAAAGCTTATTATTGTGAAAT
>JAOVVB010236280.1:0-23108 GCA_028570985.1 Heterobranchus longifilis | reverse complement strand
GTGCGTGCGTGCGTGCGTGCGTGCGTGCGTGCGTGCGTGCGTGCGTGCGTGCGTGCGTGCGTGCGTGCGTGCATGCGCTCAGGCAGACAGAAGTCTATAGTGTAGGATATTTGTTTTCACAGTAATGAGACTGAACCACGGTTGGTTGGATGGATGTTTAGACTGCTCTGTCTCCCTCCATGTACACTCGTCATTTATGCTGTCTCCCACTCTGGACTTTCTCACTTTTTCTCCTCCTCTCCGTTCCAACAGTCAGAGCTGTCATGCATTTGAAATCGTGCAGGTGCTGCTGCTCCATTTTTCCAGGAAAGAGAGGCTACAGTGAGACAAATACTGTAATTGTCTTGTGTTTTTCAGCTTGCTCACTCCCTGAATGAACTTCTTCTCTACTCTTCATGCTATTTTGACAGCGCTTTCTCTCTCTTTGTCTGTTTGTTTCTCGGTTATCACATCCAATCTTTTTTTCTAAACCTCATTGTCATACGGAGCAGGTTAGTGCTCCTGCTTCAACACTTTGACAAGGCACGGCTGTTGCAGGGCTTAAACCTGTGCAACCTTTGCTGCTGTGATTGGACTGTTTTTAAACAGCGGGCCAGCCTCTGTCACCTCCCACATGCTCCTGCTCGGCCCCCCTTTTTGTCTCCCTTGCTGTAATTAATGTCAGATCCAACAGTGAGTTCTGGAGGAGGCTAACAATGTGAACATGCCCTTACTTGGCTACAGCTCCTCTCCCATGGCACTCTTCCTTTGAGCACTGGCCGTAGACCTGCACTGGCCCCTTGTGTTTATCAAAGACCATTACACCACGTCTGTCTCTGACAGAAGGTACATCTGCTTTCTAGCTGTCAGAAGGATGCAAGTTACTGAAGGTGCAAGTACTGACTCTAATTACAACTGCTGCATTTAGTTCAGCCAGATGAGACTCCTCAAAGGAAACCGTCAAGCAGGATTGTCATTTTCTCGAAAATCTCCCCGATTCTTGACAAGCATGCATTAGCATGCAATCACTTTCCTCCCCTTCTCCGGGAACTCCTGTGGTTGCCAACCGAGGCTTGTGTAATCATACAGAGTGCCTAATTATGTAAAGTGAATCTGGGTTTTGTTCCACTTCACATCAAAGTGTGTCGAGTCGACTTGTCTGGAACTGCTCTGTGCTCCTGCAACAGTATCTCTTCCCTGTCGTCCTCTGTCAATTTACCACTCCCTGCCACTGATTTTTTTTTTTCTCCCAATGAGAGAACGCTTCCTAAGGGCCGGGACGTACCAACCCCCAAGAACTAGTGGCGATTGGAGGCCAACTGTTGCGTCGGCTTCCGTTAGGCCAAAAAAGCTGCACCTGAACACACCGCAAAGACAGCCAACGGCCAAGGGCCAACGTTCTGCTCCTGTGTGAGAGGTACTAACTCTCCATACCAGCAGGTGGCAGTCATCTGTATTTGTCTTTCAAAATGAGAAACCGGATATACAAACTGTTGTTATGATAACCTGCATAATGTTACATGTAGCTTCTAAACCGTCTCTGATTACATGAGACAAAGTAGCATTTTCCCACCTGAATGACCTGAATCATGCTTCATTCCAGATGGTCATGTCATTGCGAAAATATTAATATGCAGCCGCCCCCGGCACTGTATCAGGCTAACTAACGTTAGCGGATGGTAGCTTGCTAATTCGTCCATGCTTTAATGCTACAAAATGAAAATGAGCCGAACAAAGTTGTCACAAGGTTTTTGGACACTTTTGACGCCCTATCATGATCAGATGAAGATGAAAAATTCCGAGCCTTCTGTGTGCCACCTTGACTTTAGTCGTTTGTTTACTTTCTTCACTTCGGTTTCTCTTCTTGAAGCTGAACAGCCAATCAGAGTGATTCCTCTCACCGACTTGTTCCGCCGGCTCTGACGCCGATTCAACAAGCTGAATCAGTCGAAAAGCGGCCGACTAGTGCCAACGGTGCGGGACACACTGCAAAAACCGATGCCTCCAAACTGACCGACAGCCGACCTTCGGCTTGATGTGTCCTGACCTTAAAAGCTACTTCCTGCAGTTCTGGACCCATTTCCTCCCTCTCCATCCCCAACAAGTCAGTCTGCTGCACATATCCGTTTTTATAACTTCACTTCACTTCCTATTTTGTGTGTCTGTGTGTGTGCGTGTGTGTGTTTGTGTGTCTGTGTGTGTGCGCGTGTGTGCAGATTGCATCTCTGTCGTTGTGGTATTGCATACAGAAAGTGTTGACTAATTCTGACACAGAGGCTGTGTATTTGTAAGACTGTGAGTGTCACACAGATTCACTGACAGCAGTGACATGGAGATATGTGGACATGTGGAGGCTCAAATTCCGCACCAAAACCCGCACACGAGAGGCAAGTGGCCGCTTTTGTTCAAGTTTGTTTGTCATTATTAATCACCAGTTGATGTGAAGTCGGCGTCTCTGCGAGCGTGGGTGGTACCGGGGTGATGGATGTGTTTGGGGACTTGCCTGAATCTTCAGGCAGCTGTGTGTGTGGTGTGGTATTTTTGGAGGAGAGGAAGGAGAAGACATGTTTATCTTCCACCTCCTCTAACTCTAAAACACCTCGTAAATGGTTAGTTTTTCCTGGTTCATTAAAACTCAATCTTCTGTCTGTTCATTCTACATGTGCAATCGATTTTCACGGCAATCCAGGAACTCACTTTCTGTTTCACAATACACTCTTAATAATAATAATAATAATAATAAACTTATTTATATAGCACCTTTCGAAACACAGTTACAAAGTGCTTTACAATAAAACAGAAGAAAAATTAAAACACAAAGAAAAGCATAAAATACAGGAAGGTAAATGTGTATAGAAATAAAATAAAAAATAAAACCAATAAAACAAACAGGCAGCTCAGATAAAATCAGGAAATGCTTTCCGATGAAAATATGTTTTTAAAAGAGACTTAAAAGACGACTCAGACGGCCTTATTTCCTCTGGCTTCGTTCCAGAGCCTCAGGGCCCTTATTGCAAAAGCTCTGTCCCCTTTGGTTTTTAGCCGGGCCCCTGGAACAGACAAAAGACCTCTGCCCGGGGATCTCAAACTACGCACAGGATTAAAAGCTGTAAAATGTAGTCTGGAGCCAGGTCAGCCTGTACGTTGTGGCACTCAATAGTCAAATCACCATAATCAAATTTAGACAGTTCAGTCAAACCATCTTGATGTGCCGAGGCCATTAAATTCATAAAGAATAAACTAATTTCAGTTTAACACGGTCTACAGATTGTGTTCAAATGACACCATTAGTGTTTGCCCTCGCTCATTTCTGGATACTTTATATTCTAGGTATTGCCAGCACCTTCATGTGTGATCAGTCACATAAGTTTGATCAAATTCATAATGTCTCTGAGCAGCAGTTGTACCGGGAAACTCAGCTCCCCGCAGAAACGTGTTTTAAATTATCGAGCAGGAAGGAAATGAGATAGGTTCAAGAAAAGAGGAAGTAGGAGAGAAGTTTCCTGTCACTAGTGTGGTAATCACCCCCCCCCGCGTGTGCATGCGTGTGGGCGTGCGTGTGTGCGTTGGCGTGTGCGTGCAAACGGGCTGAACAATTAATCAAAATTGTATCTAAATTGCAATATGGCCGACTGCAATTTTCAAATCGCAGGAGGAGCATTTGTTAGAGGTGAAATGTGTCAAAACACCATTTTAAATTAAATATTATTGTGCTGCAGAGGCCTAGACATCATATTCTACAGACTTAACAAAAAAATTATTATTGCTTTGTACAGATCCTCGCACCGAAATCACACCACAATCATTTTAATGTTTTTCAATGAAAATGACAATAATGTAAAAATGATCATTCCCTCTTATACCACAAATCATGTCATTGCCATATAATAATCGTAATTAGATCTTTTTTCAAAATCGTTCAGCCCTAGCCTGCAGGGATACTTGTGCATCCATGTCCAGTTCATCTGTGTTTCTGTAAAACGGGAGGAAACTTTTGTATTGCAATTTACTTACTGCGAGTTTGTTCTCAGTAACCTTTGTTAACTTCCAACACAACCATCCTCCCCTCCCAGAACAAGTCTCATATCAGCTGGATAGAGAAGGACATTGCCAATATTAAAGTCCAGGTAAGCTCTGACTTCTACTGTACAGCTGCTTTATAGCAGAGCGATCTGCAGCTCTTCCTTTGCTAAGCAAACACGCGCAGGCTTAATGTTTCTTACAGTAACAGCTCTGCATTTTATCCACTTCAGGCTGACACACTTTTGCATTTTCTCTCTCTCTGCCCTCTGGAAATTCACCGATCCTACAATTGCTATAATCAACGTTTTCTGAGTATGTACTGCAATGCAGTGCAATAAACAGATGTTTGTGAAACGTCTGCTGACCTAAGACAGAAGTTGACTCATGCGCCGTATTTACATGGGTGTGTAACAGCCTATTGTTGAAGAGAGCAATAAAGTGAGAGATGGAGGAAAGAAAAAGAGTGAGACGGCACTTAAGGCCCGGTGAGAGCTGTTTTAAGAGACAGGATAAGCAGGAATAGACTATTATGGGAGGGAAGAGAGGGACATGCCTGTCCACAGACAGGAAGATCTCTGTCATCCGCAGGCAGTGAGTTGTTCGAATGGTCTTAACTAGGGATGCACGATATGGATTTTTTTCAGCCGATACTGATGGCTGATAATTACCTGCTTATCAGCTAAAATTTCACATTTTTGTATTTTAAGAAGAAGTTCATACCCTGTAGTTTATGCACCCCTGAGGGGTAAGAAAGGCTGAGATGCTCTGACTGATCCAAATCTAACTGGCATTACTATTGTTAACACAACAAGAACAACAGTTCTGACTCTAATTTTTTCGACTAAAGTGCATCACAAACTTGGCTTTTATTTTGCCTAAAAATTAAAATTAAATGCTTTGATGTAATCTGTCAAAACAGACATGTCAGTGTATACTCAATACGTGTTTATTGGTGGATCTTTAAAGGTGCATACCGCCACTTACTGTATCGGAGTGTGTAGATGCTGCACTTGTTAAGTCAAGGAAAGCAATTTGGTTTCATATTATCAGCCAATAATTTATCAGCTAGAATTTCATTACTGGAATAATACAAAATAATATAAATTTTGCATTATCGGCCAATAATTTATCGGTACCGATATATATCGTGCATCCTTATAGTCTTAACACGGAGAGTGGACAACTCATCCTCTCTATGCCTACCTACCCCCTCCTCTAGCTTCTACTCTGTTGAATTGTGGGTAAAGGGAAGTGACATAGAGCTGGGTTGTAGCAAAACACTGATGACACAGAATGTATGATTTTCAATTGGGGCAGCAGAAAAACACTTTTTTTTTGTCACTATTTCTGCCCCTCTCTCTCACACGAGTTTCACATGCTGTCTCTCTCTCTCTTAGCTGCAGGTGTGTGTGTGTGTGTGTGTGTGGGTGTGTGTGTTGGTGTGTGTGTGTGTGTGTGTTGGTGTGTGTGTGTGTGTGTTGGTGTTGGTGTGTGTGCGTGTGTGTGTTGGTGTGTGTGGTGTGTGTTGGGTGCAGGACTGTGAGAACGAGAGCCGTCTCTTCCTTCCTGCCTGCGTTGGTTCCACTGCACTTGAGCTGCACTCAGTCACTGAGGACACACGGGGCTAATCAGACCAACACAGAGAGCAATGCAGAGAGAGGGAGGACAGGAGACATAATGGCAGAGAAAATGAAGATGAAGAGTTAATAACATTTTACAGCAGAAGGCCCCTGCAGAGATAATAGATAAAGGGAAGAGGCTAAGAGATTTTTCCATATTTACTGGATGCCCACAGAAGTAATTCTGACATGGGTTCACAAATGAGTCTAAAGTGAGACGAGGTGAGATTTAAGATGATTTATGTGATGTAGTACGGTGCTTGCGTTGTTATGGACATGGGTAGGATGATGAAGCAGAAAATGTGGCAATGCTGAGATGGAAAAGGACAAGAGAAAGTTCAACCTGAGCCGCTTGCTGACCCTCTACCTGTCTAAAAAGAACAAAGCCTTGGCTGAAAGCCCTGCGCACGGTAACAGATCAACAGCTGCCACGGGAAACAGCACTGACACTTTACCTGCACCGAGGAACCACTGGACGGTAAAGTGATACCTCCTCATGTTGGCATCTTGATTAACTCTGGAGTAGTTCTCCAGAGAGCTGTTAGTGGTGTTATGTTGTTGTTAAGCACAGTCATTTTTAAATGAACAAGCGGAGAAGTGGGATTTAGAGTGCAGATGAGGCTCGCTGTTATCTGTGGTTGTTCAGAAACAAGGTGCAGCCGAGAGCCTGCGTGTTCAACCAACTCTGGTTTCCTGTTGTCAAATAAAGTCCCTGGCTGCAGTGGCCTGCGGTGTCAGCTGTTTACAGTGTATTGTTGAAAGTTTCACTATTGATTCATCGTCTTGTTTGTGATTAATTGTTTAGTTTAGGGTGGCAACTAATGATTATTTTCAGTATTGATTGATCTGACATGTATTTTTTCAGTAAATTAACAAATTTTTATCTTTAAAATGGCAGAAAACAGTGAAAAATGCCCATCACAAGGTCCCAGAACCCAAAATTATGTTTTCACATTTCTCATTTTGTCAACCAACAGTCCAAAACAAAAATATATTCAATTAACAATCATATAAAAATACAAAAGCAGCAAATCTTCACACTAGAGAAGCTGGAACCAATTAAATAATTATCAAATTTTTTTGTCAATTGATTTACTGTTGACTAATTGAGTAATCTGTCAATTAATTCAACACTAATTTAATCCATAAAATATAAAGAATATTGACAAATGCCCTTCATAACTTACACAAAAAGTATCACATGTATGCATTTATTTTGTTTTAACAGTAAAAAAAAAAAGCTGCAAAAGCTGCAAAACTTTACATTTAAGAAGGCAAATCCAGCCAATATGTGGTGTTTTTACTTGATAAATGCTGTAAAACAACTCCTGAAATGTTTTGTCTATTATTTGGCATGCACGATGAAGGTGTGCATTGTGTCTGCAGAGGACGCAGTTAAGGGATAAAATGTAGAACAGGCAGAATGTCATACTTTCCAGTAGTCCCAAATTTTGAAATTAAACTCTGCAAGTCTCTGTGAGCCTCCAGGATAGAAGTAAAAAAAAAAAAAAACAACAACAACAGAAAGTTTCCCCTCCTACCACACTGTCGAATTTAAAATGCTCCCTGCAGGTAACTAGAGAGAAACTGCAGAGTGAAACAGGGTGTGTATTATGAGTACTGTGAGAACTGAAAAGCCTTTCTCTAGTAAGAGACTTGTTGTTGTTGTTGATGCTTTTCTGAAGGCTGTTGAAGAGTTGTGGGTGAGGTCGACACCAGGTCAGCAGTGTGTGTTTGTGTGGTGGAGCTGTCAGCAGTGCTCCACCCTGTAAAGAATACAAGATGTTTTCTTAAAACTCTCTTGAGGTTTTACCACTTGCGTCCAAAAATTGTATAAAATGTGCTTTAATAGTTTACGGTGTGATGTTGCAGTCAACATTATTTCCAGAAACTACTTTAAAAAACACACATTGATCGGAACCACTGGGTGTTATCTCTCATTCTTACACAATCTCACGTTTTACTGTGCTTCCTCTTTCTGAAGCGTTATATTTTGATATAGTGTTATTTACAGACACTGCTATGAAAGAACTTCTCTTTTTGCACAGCAAACAATCTCTGGCATTCCTTACAAACACACAGTATCCTCATTGTTGTAGCCATTTGTTCTGTGATTACTGTCTGGCTTACTATACTTTCCCCCTCTGCTGTGCACTCTTCAGGAAGATGGAGACATCAAGGAGATCAACATCACCCATGTGGTCAAGGAGGGCTCAGAGAAGGCCGACGCCTCTCAGTTTGAGCTGCTCAAAGTGTTGGGACAGGGATCCTTCGGCAAGGTAACTGCTGTCTCTGCTGCTCCCTTGTCTGACATCACACTCACACACAAGAAGTGCCAGAATTTCATAACTACCAGCAGTCATTTTGATCACCAGATTCCAAACTCTCATGATAGATACCCAGTTGAGAGATGAATGCATTTGTTTTGTCAGAGTATCTTTAAAAAAGATACAAAAAAAGATATAAAAAACGAAATAACACCAAAAGCCATACTTATAGCTACATTTGGGTAGTTATACATTTATCAGTATTCATATCATCGCATATAGCCTAGTAAACCGTACTTATTTCATACATTCACATCAGTATTTTTCCGGAGAGAAATTCAGATAAGAAACAGCACTCGAGACCGCGGTCGGAGACAACAATAGTTGCTAAGCAACCGAGATGCATCATCAACCGCGGAAAAGATTAACAATAATACTGTGAAATTCTGTGCGGTCAATATAATCGTGTATGGTCAAAGATAAGAAATTATCATATATTCTTTGCCTTTTGTGTAATTTATATAAAAAAACATTTTAAATTAAAATACAGATGCTTTTAGGAAAAGCCAGGAACCAGCAGGGTTTGATTTTTTTTTAGTCAGCAAAGTTATTACACATTAAATTTCAAAAAGGTCAAATTGACCGTCATGGCTGCTCTCGTGTTAATCCCTGATTTGATGTAACTTGCGCTTATTGCAGGTGTTCCTGGTGCGAAAGGTGACCCCTCCCGATGCCAACCAGCTCTATGCCATGAAGGTCCTCAAGAAGGCCACGCTCAAAGGTACAGTCACCTGGGATGTGTCTGCATGGTGTCGTCACAGTGGGACAGTATAACCCCACCAGCTGTTTGCTCTTTGGAAACCTGTCCCAGAGCTGCAGGAGAGTCGCTCTGCAGCTGATTGCAAACATCCTAATTCCCTCATCACTTATAGTGCCTTTTATGTATTTATTTAATGCTTAACGATTAGTTGACAAATTAATCTTTCCAGCTTATCAAATGTGATCATTTGCTCCTTTTATATCTGTGCAAATTAAATACTTTTGGCCAGTTTGTCAGACAAAATAAGAAATTTGATCACATTACCTTAAGCTCCAGGAAATTGTGATGTTAATATTTTCTGACATTGATAATGAAAATAACATTCTCTATTGTCTCTATCGGACTTTGCTGTTTGCTGCCTGTTATGCATTTTATTTTCTGGTTTTATCACTCAGTATTTGCACTTGTTTTTATCTGCCTATTTTTATTTATTCTCTTGTTTCTTCACTTTTTTGTAAAGCACTTTGAGCTGTATGGAAGGTGCTATATAAGTACATTATTGTTATTATTATAATTATTATTATTATTATTATTATTTTATTTTATTTATTTTTTTAATTCATTTATTTGTTTTTAATTTTTTGTATTATTATACTTTTTTTTGCCTCTATAGAGCTGCACCTTTCTTAGTTCAGAGTTCATGTAGGATTGTTTCAAATAGCTTTCTCTCTGGTTTTTGTGGTGATTTCATTGTTGGTTTTGAAGTGGCAGTACCCTCAGTTTCATATAAAAGGGTGTATGTTTTCCTGTAACTCACAGAGAACTACATACTGTTGAAGTATGTAAGCATACAGTAGTAAGACAACCACAGCTTGCAGTGGGTTTTTTTGCATGTTTGCACACAGGTGGTCTCATTCTCTTGATAAACATCAGAGCATCAGATTTGTTCACACAGTTTCCCAAAATGATGTGGTTAGTTCTAAGTGTGCAGATGTACAGACTTTATTTTCACATCTTTAAATTCTGTTTTTGTTGGCGTGAGTATTTAGCATGTTTTAATACAGGAATACACGACTGACTTCACTTTACTCACCATTCAGTCAGAACAGAGTGCACGGCTTCTAATCTGAAACTCTGCCTGGCCTGACAGCCTCTATGATTATAAATCAGCAAAGTATTGATCCATTACTGTGCAGCCAACTAGAAACTGTTGGGAGGGCTTCGTCAGGCTACTTTTAAATATTAAAGTTTTATAGATACACACTAACCTCTGGGCTCTTATTCATCCTTCAGTGAGAGACCGTGTGAGAACCAAGATGGAGAGAGACATCCTGGCAGACGTCAACCACCCGTTTGTTGTCAAACTGCACTACGGTGAGTCAGCCTGAAGCTTTATTTACTTCACCTCCCAAACTGATTTCATTCCTGTCTTATTGCTTTAAATTCCAGAAACTTTCCTCTGTCATGTTTCCTGGTTTACCGCTGAATCAGATTTGAGTGAAACGTGTGTGTATTTGTAGCATTCCAGACTGAAGGGAAGTTGTACTTGATCCTGGACTTTCTCCGAGGAGGAGATCTCTTCACTCGACTCTCCAAAGAGGTGAGAGTTGATGACAAATATGTACGTCCATCTTCTAGCGCTTGTGATGTCTTTCTCGTTGTTTCATTCTCTCTGTTTCTGTGTCTCCCAGGTGATGTTCACAGAGGAGGATGTGAAGTTTTATTTAGCAGAGCTGGTGTTAGGACTGGACCACCTCCATAGCCTGGGCATCATTTACAGGGACCTCAAACCTGAAAAGTAAGAGCAAATGGACATACTGAACACACAAAGACATATATAGACAAATGCATATTTGATGAACTATGCTTCTTGGATCCAAAACCATCTGGATATATGTCAGTCATGTGCCAGAAAACAGCATCACTGAACTTTCACTTAAATATTTTTAGACTGCATCAGCCAAACTTTTTTTCACACATTTTTACATTTGTAAAGCCAAATCTCATCTCATAACTGTGGAATTATACCAGGCCATATGCATACATTCCTGTAGTCCTTATGTAAAAGCTGTTAGCCCTGCTGCAGTGCTCTCTGAAGAGGCTTTTATTTGAGTAATCTAATACTGTAAGTCATGCAATAGCCAAAACCTTAGACAAACACTGATGGGGTTTTTTAATTTAGTGTTTGGAATTAAAACTCTTTATCATATGAGGAGTCATTTTACTGTATTGCACGTTAAAGGTGCCCAGTGGAGTTTTCAATTTGCACTTTAAACAATTAAAATTATCATTCCTCACCAAAATGCATTGTGTGTTTCCCTTGGGCCAAACAAACATTATGCATCATTAAACATTTGCAAAGCCTTTTAAAGTTTTGAACACCGCACTGTTTACATAAGCGTGCAGTCTTCTCCTTTTTAATTGGGACATGGCTACTTTTCATGGTACATTACTGCCATTAGTTATTGATATGCCTTCCTCAACCTCTGCAGTTCCCCCCATGGTTGTGTAGCGTGCACGTGCTGCACAGTGCTGCTAGTGATCAAAAAGTCAATAATAATAGTTTGATTTGCACAGCACCTTTCATACAAGAAGTGCAGCACAAAGTGCTTAACAATGAGGAAATTACATAACAGAATGAGCATAAAAACAGGAATGGAATGCCATAATCGATGGAAAAATAAGATGGAAAACATACAGAGAGAGATAATGCATAACACAAGATGGAAGGTAAAACCCACTGAATAACAAAAATAAAATCAGTACCCATATTTGTATAATAAGATGCCTTTAAGTTGTAAAGGTTATTATTATATTGCAGACTCCAGCAGAATGTGCAGTGTGTGAAGTCTTAATGAGTGAATTGTTCACATACATTATTCATGTTTCTAACATTTGACAATGTTTTCTGTTTAGCATTCTCCTGGATGAGGAGGGACATATCAAACTCACAGGTGAGTCTCCTGCTCCGTCCTTCACACCCAGTCTCTCTGTCGGCCACGCACGCACGCACACACACACACACACACACACGCACGCACACTACCTTGTTGACCTTCATTACTCACAGTGGGCTGACAGCCTTATCTTGCTGACTCCAGATATCTGCATATGAGCCTATACATGTTCCCTAAGTTAATTATTACACTTTATCTTCTCCGTCTATCTCTATCATCATCCATAATCACTGTCATTTATTTACCCCCGGGTCGCGCCACCATTGAACCAAAGGTGACCCATAGGAGATTATAGAGGCAATTATAACAACTCACACTGAGCGACAAAAGCAGACAAGATAAAGTGATGTAAAATAGTGTTCATTATATTTGATTAACTTCAGTATATTAACAGCTAAAAAAAATGTAAAAGTGCTTTAAAATAAGTGGCAAAAGATGCACATTAGTCATATTAAATTATATGTAAAGCATTCAGAATAACAGCACTCTGTGCAGTGATGTGCTGACTGTGTCTTGTGGTGTGTTTTCCAGATTTTGGCTTGTGTAAAGAAGCCATTGATCATGAGAAGAAGGCGTATTCCTTCTGTGGTACCGTGGAGTACATGGCACCAGAAGTCGTGAACAGGCAGGGACACGACCACAGCGCCGACTGGTGGTCATTTGGAGTACTAATGGTAAGCAGGAACATTTTTTTTATATTTTAGATTATATTCAAACCAACGCTCTAAGAATAATGTAAATGATTTAGTTTCTATATTATACAGAGCCCTTTAACTAAATATTCTTCTGCACTCATGTATGCATGCACATGTAGATCACAGTTTTATGTTCTTGTCTGCCAGTTTGAGATGTTGACCGGAGTGCTGCCATTTCAAGGGAAGGACCGCAAAGAAACTATG
This sequence comes from Heterobranchus longifilis, assembly GCA_028570985.1. NCBI lineage: Eukaryota > Metazoa > Chordata > Actinopteri > Siluriformes > Clariidae > Heterobranchus > Heterobranchus longifilis. Next base: position 10,604 of record JAOVVB010236280.1, on the reverse strand, counting down.
AACCTGATTCTGAAGTGAGTGTTGTCACACACTGTTGATATTGAAAATTAAAGCTGCAATGATTAGTTGACAGAAAAATAATCAGCAACTATTTTGATAATAGTTTTTCATGTGAAAATGGCAGAAAATGCTGTTTTCCACCTCTCAAATGTGGGGATTTCCTGCATTTTTATGTTTTACCCTGAATATCTTTGGGTTTTGGACTGACAAAACAAGATATTTAAAGATGACACCTTGGACTTTGAGAAACTGGGATGGACATTTTTCACTGTTTTCTGACATTTTATAGACCAAAAGATTAATCGAGAAAACAATTGGCAGATTAATGGATAATGAAAATAATCTAACCTCTCTGCACTGGCTGTTAAATTTAGAATTATAGAGCTCTACATGGCCAGGCACCACAATATATAATGGACCTTCTGCACCCTCATAGCCAAGCTCTTAGATCCTCCACCCAGGGTTTCTTTAGTATACTACCTCGGACACTTTTTAAGACTCGGGGTGATCAATTTCAGTCGGCAGCTCCTAAGCTTTGGAAGAGTCTGCCAATAAGCTTGAGGTCCTTGGACTCCTTTAAAAAGCAGCTAAAAAACCATCTGTTCAGACAAGTTTTTAGATAACATGTGGTATTTATGTTTCAAACTTGTGATTTATGTATATTTTATCTAGTGTTTTATCTTTGTCTTTTGATTGCATTTGTTTTTATTTCTTTGACTGTGAAGCACTTTGTGACTGGTGTCTGTGAAAAGTGCTATATAAATAAACTTTGTTTGCTTGCTATTAAAAATGCCTCAAATAATTTGAGCTGCGTTTGAGCCGTCTGTCTCTCTCCCCGCAGGGCGCGTCTGGGAATGCCTCAGTTCCTGAGTGCAGAGGCCCAGTCTCTGCTCAGGGCTTTGTTCAAGAGGAACCCTAACAACAGACTGGGTTAGTATCAACTCTGACAACACTCTAGCTCTGTTTCTTCATGTATGTGTCATTGGTTGAAATTTTGAGATGTTTCTTTCCAGGATCTGGTGCCGATGGTGCAGAGGAGATCAAACGGCACGGTTTCTTCTCCACCATAGACTGGAATGTGAGTGTCTGACGGTCAAGGATATTTAATATATATATGCACAGAGTATAAATACACTCAGAGGATTTTCATTTTGTGGGAGGAAAACCTTCAGCTATATGGTGTGATTAACAGTAATATATTCCTTTTTTAGAAACTCTTCAGAAGAGAACTAAAACCTCCGTTCAGACCGGCGGTAGCGCGTCCGGACGACACCTTCTACTTTGACTCCGAGTTCACCTCCCGCACCCCTAAAGGTCAGAGATCGAAGCTGCATGTTTCCTATTAGTTTCCATTATTATTTCTATTTCCTCCCTGAAAGCAGTTCAATGAGAGTATTATATTTTTCCTTTCTCAGCTTAAAAAAAAATCAATACAGGATGTCTTTTTGTTTGAAGGAGACACAATTGTGATTACAGCACCATTAAGATGCAATAACACTTTATTATAGCAGTGCTCATAAAAAATACATAAGCTTGAAAGCTTGGTTTATTGCAATGGCATGTTTGACATTTCTATTACATCACTTCCAAGGCGTATATCTCCCTTTTATATATCTCCCTTCATTCGATACATGACTTTCCTCATTATCTTCCAGACTCGCCCGGCGTGCCCCCCAGTGCCGGAGCTCACCAGCTCTTCAGAGGCTTCAGCTTTATTGCATCAACTCTGTTGGAGGAGGAGGGTGCAGTGGAGCCAGTCAAGCCCCCGCCACACCCAGTGGTCCAGGTCAGAATGAAACTTTGCTCCACTGCGTTTTTTTCTTCATTTCAACTAACTACCAGGAGATCCAGTTTAAAAATCCTGGGGATTTCCTTACTTTTACTGTGTTGGGTTCATCACTGAATAACTACAGATGTCTAAAGATAGAGAGGGGTTTGTAAGGCAGACGGGGAGAAGGAGGGAATGAAATGGCTTAACAGAGTTATATGGCTTCAGATCCTGTCTCATGTCTGACAGGAACAGCAATTAACTCAGTGTGCTATATTGAGAGAGACAGTTTTACAACGAGCAAGAGAGGAAAAATATGAGAAAGTAGAGAAAATAGATTCAGCTCCTTCCGGGAAACCACCGACATCCTTCTACCTCATCAGCTCTGTCAGTCCTCCACACTTTGGCTCTTCTTCCTCTGCAGCAATTACACGGGAAGAACCTGCTGTTCAGCGACGGCTACGTGCTGAAGGAAGACATCGGCATGGGCTCCTTCTCCGTCTGTAAACGATGCATCCACAAAGCCACCAACGCAGAATACGCTGTCAAGGTATGAGCACACGCAGGAAAAAGAGTCCTATGACACGCCCCTGAAAGTAAGGTTGTCAAAAGTATAGATACTTTGATACTTGTTCAATACCACATAATTAAAGCAATGCATATCGAAAGTACAGAAGGTGTAAAAGAAGCTAATCTACAATCTGATTTTGAGGAGGATGCACAGATGAAACAACAGGGACTGTTTAGTGACTTTTTCTGTACCAGCACTGTGCCAGGTTGTTAATAAAATTTTTTTTTTTAAATAATTCTATTTTGTGTGCCAAGGACTTATTTTATTTTTGTCATCGAAAGAGGTATCAAGTATTGTTTTTTAAAACTAGTATGTATTGAATTGGAAGTATCATGACAACCGAAATTGAAGCCACCTTACAATAATGCATAACATTCACTGCTGTATCTTATTAATATATCTATCTGTAATATTATTAATGTACTGTATTGTTGATTGACAGATGATTGACAAGACCAGTACAGACCCCTCCGAGGAGATTGAGATTCTACTTCGATACGGACAGCACCCCAACATCATAACACTGAAGGATGTGAGTATAAAAACACACACACACTAATATGTCACACTGTTATTTGCCTCGGGCGCTAAGTGTGCCGAATATCACAGACGGTGATATTATAATGTGTGTTTTTTTGTGTCTCAGGTGTACGACAACGGTAAGCAGGTGTTCATGGTGACGGAGCTGATGCGTGGAGGAGAGCTGCTGGATCGGATCCTCAAACAGAAGTTCTTTTCGGAGAGAGAGGCCAGCGCTGTGCTTCACACCATCACCAAGACTGTAGAGTACCTGCACTCACAGGGGGTGAGCACAAATACTAATAGATAAAAAAGAAATATTAATAGACAAAAGCAAATCTGCATGAAAATCAGCTTAAACTAATCTTCCTCTTTTTAAAAAAGTATTTCACTGTTAAAATCAGTAAAAAAAAATGCAACCTGATGAGCCTTATCATACCGTATTCAGTTTTCTGTTGCTTTACTTTGTCGTGCCCCAGTTATAGAATCATTTTTGACCATCACATTACTAAACTCATCTAGTCCTGTTTTCTTCAGCTCAGAAATATTGCAAACATCAGATGTGTTGTGCTTCCTTCAGACCTTAAACTCTTAATACACACTTTCATTTTCTCCTGTTTAGATTATTGCAATTCCCTCTGCACATGCCTCAATCAATCTGCTCTAAATCATTCACAGTTAGTTCAAAATGCAGCCGCCAGGCTATTGACTAGAACCAGCCGTCGATCCCACATTACACCTGTTCTAACATCCCTCCATTGGCTTCTGGTAAAATTCAGAATAAACTACAAGATCCTGCTGATTACATGAAAGCACTACATGGCCTTGCTCCCCAGTTACATTTCTGATCTCCTCGTTCTGTATTCCACTTCTCCACCAAATCTTGGCCTTTTATCCATCACCTGCTCCAATTACAAAACAAAAGGTGATCGCGCATTTGCCATTTTAGCCGCAACCCTCTGAAATCATCTCCTCCAATCAGATTCGCTGAATCTTTGGACTGTTTTAAGCTGCTTTTAAAAACCCATCTTTATAGGCAAGCCTTTTTATAGATTTACATCCCTGTTTTTGTGTTTTAGTTTGTTTTAATATGTTCTGTATCTCATTGTGATTTCATTGTAAATTACTTTTCTTTATTTTTTTATTAATTTATAATTAATTAATTTGTGTCTGTGTGTGAAGCACGTTGTAACTGTGTGTTTTAAAAAGTGCTATATAAATAAAGCTTTACTTACTTATCTGTGTTACTCCTCTGCACTGTCTTTATCACTCCCTCCTATTGTCTTTCATCCTCCAGGTGGTGCACAGAGACCTGAAGCCCAGCAACATCCTCTACGTTGACGAGTCGGGGAATCCAGAGTCTATCAGGATCTGTGACTTTGGCTTCGCTAAGCAGCTGCGCGCAAACAACGGCCTGCTGATGACCCCGTGCTACACCGCTAACTTTGTAGCTCCTGAGGTGAGCAGAGTCACTTGCAGAAGCTGTGCAGAAATGTATTCAATTAGCTCAGACCCAGATTAAACTGAAAACCACTTGTGGGGATGGACGCTGTGGCGGAGAGTGGTTTATGTAATTGACATATTAATGGATTAGATGTTTTTGTTTTATTTTATCTGGTAGTAGTATTATTGTCTTCCTGTGTGCGTGCGTGCGTGCGTGTATCCAATTCTTTTTTTCTATAATAAAATTAATAAAAAATCTCCTGGAAACCTTGAATGATGTTGAACTGAAACATGGCAGTGTTAGACATTTAAATTAAATCTGACAACTTGATTGCAGGTGTTGAAGCGTCAGGGCTACGATGAAGGATGTGACATCTGGAGTCTGGGAGTCTTACTGTACACCATGCTGGCCGGGTGAATACCAACATTTAAACCTTTTTTTTTTTTTAACAGAGTTTTCTTTTCTCACTGCTCTTCATGCTCACTCTTGTCATCTGTCTCCTTTTCTTCCACCAGTTTTACTCCGTTTGCCAATGGACCCGAGGACACCCCAAATGAGATCCTGAACAGGATAGGCAACGGTCACTTCAGTCTGACCGGAGGCAACTGGGACACCGTGTCCGAGGCTGCCAAGGTACAAGTCTGACTGACGGCTCATTTTGTTCTTGTTCCTCAGAAATAACTCCAGTCTCCCTCGGTCACAATTTTATATTTAATGTGTGCTCCTTCTAGGAACTTGTGTCCAAGATGCTTCATGTGGACCCCCATCAGAGACTGACTGCTAAGGGGGTCCTCAAACATCCCTGGATTGTCCAGAGAGACAAACTACCCAACAGCCAGCTGCCACACCAGGACCCCAAGCTGGTCAAGGTAACAGAGCCAGGAGCATTCTCTTAAAACGTTCTTTATCACCAAAAACAAACAAACATTATACAGGGTTACAGCACTGCCTGCTTTCAATTCATGTTTTTAGGACTTTTGAGTTTTATTGCCCATAAAACATTTGTTAGAAAACTAATCAAAAAGTAATCAAATGTAACAAGTTACATTACTTTGATTAAGTCATTGAAATTGTTGCATTACGTATTACATTTTAACATTTTAACATTTTAACAGGGTAACTAGTAATCTGTAACCTTTTACATTTCAAAAGTAAGTAGTTCCCAACACTGGTTATTTGAGCTGCGATCACCATACTGCTGTTTGTGTACAGGGTGCGATGGCAGCCACCTACTCTGCCCTGAAGAACTCCCAACCAACTCCGGAGCTGAAGCCCATCGAGAGCTCCTTCCTCGCTCAGAGGCGCGTCAAGAAGCTTCCCTCCACCTCCCTGTAGAGACTCGGAAAAACAACCAATCGGCTCGCTGGAGACTGACCAAAACCGCACCTCCCGGCTCCAACCACCCAGTCAGCTTGCACAGGGTCCACCCACCTCTACCAGCCAAGGAACACTGACTGTGGTCCTGCCCCCCATCTTGTGACATCAGTTGTCCCGCTCTTGCCATCATCCTCCTTGTTCGGGCTCGTCAGCTGCTGTTAGCCTTGGACTAGCAAAAGATCATGAAAATAGATGGGGGCGATGAGGCCGAAAAAAAAAAGTTTTTTGGCAGATGTATTAGTGCTGTGTGCGTGAGTGTGTGTGTGAGTGAGTGAGTGAGTGAGTGAGTGAGTGAGTGAGTGAGTGAGTGAGTGAGTGAGTGAGTGAGTGTGTGCTTGTGCGTGTGCGTGACTAGCCACAGAGTCGATGCAGCCGTGTTTTCAGTTGTGACAATGAAAGTTTTCTCTCCTCATCATTGCTGTGATTGGTTGTCATCCAGCTTGCTGCACGCCTGTCTGTCTGCTTGTTTTGTTGTCCGTCTTCCTGTTCTTTTTTTGTAAAGTTGATGAGCTTTATATTACCGGGTGTGCTGCCAAATCAACCTGTGCCGACAGCACAAAACCACAGTACTGTCCAACTGCTGTTAAATGTTTTTTTTCAAAGAGCATTATTAACATGAATATTAAACATTTCCGCCATAAATGCCTCTTTGGCTTTGGTACAGCCAGAATACGTGGATTCTAGGAAATGTCAAATGCTGATGTTTTGGTTAATGTCAATCTATGCTTGTATTTTGTTTTACAGAGAGCGTGTGTGTGTGTGTATGCGTGTGTGTCAGTTGCATGACTTGCAGTGTGTGTGTGTATGTGTGTGTGTGTGCGTGTGTGTGTGTGTGTGTGTGTGCGTACTGTCTTGCGGGATGCTGCAGGGTCATGTGCATGGTCCGGTGACGTGATGATGTCATGTGGCTTCCTTGTTTCTCTCTGCTCCCTTTTCTCTGCTTGGTCAACCTGCTGGCAACCATTTGAGATGTCTATTATTTTTTATTACTACAAAAACTAGTAAAATAGGTGGCTTTCTGTGAAAGAAAACTTGCCCAAGGAACAATGTGGCATGTTAAAAAATTCTATATTTGCTTTTTTTTTTTCTCTTGTTTTTTCATTTTTTTCTTTCCACTGTGTTTCTTGAATAATGCATATTGAATGCTGTTTCCTGTGTTGGCTGCTTTTGTTGTTGATTGTTTTTTGTTTTATTTCTTTTTGTCCAAAGAAAGTGGTGATTAAAAATCGTGAAAGACACGCTGAGCACATCAGTCTGTGGACTTACTGTAAAGCCGTACAGGTCTCTCCTTCTGTTTTGGGATGTGAAAGGGAGGAAAGGCTGACTTTTTCTTTATTTTAGCACTCCAACACAGCCTCTCTCCTCCTTACAAACTGTCAAATCACTGGTTGCTAATATCACACAGACCTTCAGCAGTCTTGTGTTTAACTCTTACGTGCATATTTGAATCATTCCTTTGACTCTGTTGATTATACAACATGTTTGTTTTTTTTTCATTTAATTAACCCTCAATTTGAGACATCCTAAAGAAGAGTAAATGTGTCTCATTGTAAGTAGCTTCACAGGATAGGTCCTGCTTTCAGCTCGGTGCCTGGGCCTACAGGTGAGGCAGAATGTCTTACACATGATGAACAAACCAAACAGCCTGTACGCGTGTCGAAGGGAAGACCTGTGTGGCTAAATAATCTATCAACCAGCTGTCTTACCTCAAAAGGGATCAAAGTTATATTATAATTCTTGTTTGGTGGCAAAACTCTCCCTCCTTTGACTAAATTTATGGTAAGATGTTATTGTATGATAAAGATGAAGATTTTTATATCTTACAAATATTAAAAATCCAGTTGCTACGACAAACTGTCTCTTGTTCTGTTTTAGTTGTGGCTTACAGTGATTTTAGTATTGCACTTCCGCAAAGTTAGGGGACTCACAATTCACTGATAGTAGTAATAGTCATTTATTTAGGTCATTTTCACAGTTTTCCACAGGATAATACATTGGGGTAAATAATAATAACAATAATGCATTAATTGAAAAGGAAAACAAAACACGTAAAGAGACAGAAAATGTATAGGCAGAAGCTATAGCTTATAATGCCTCCCCTTTTTATATATTACATTCTTCCAAAACAACATGGAAGCAAAAAACATAAGCAAGCAAAACAGATTTCCAATAGTTTCATACACAATAATGTTCATACTTGTTTTGTATTTGTTTTCCACCTTGTCTTTTTTTAATTTGCAAATTGAATTACACATTTTTAATTCATTGCCACAACTATTCCATAAGTTTACTCATTTTGCAGATATACATCTAGTTTTTGCCCTCTTTTTTTAAACATACCTGTTCTCCTGAGTTCATACTGGCTCTCTCTAGTTTCAAACAATTTCTGAATAGAGTTTGTACATTTTCTGTACAGTTTTAAATTCCACTATATCATAGATTTTTAAGGCATGTAATTTAATAAAAACTGTGTTGGTGGGTTCATAATAATTTGTTCGATTTACGATTCTTATGGCTCTCATCTGTAACATGAAGATTGGATTAATGTTGGTTTTGTTAGTATTACCCCATACCTCCACACAGTAACTATGAGAGTACAATACAGTAAATACAGTGACTTCTGATTCAATATGTCTTTAGTTTTATGTAGTATTGCAATAGTTTTAGACATTTTTGTTCTTACATTATTTATATTTTAATTTATGGTCAATTATCACGCCCAGAAATGTATTTTCCATACACTCTTTCTATTTCTACATCATTGATCATCATTTTTACTTAGATAGATAGATTCTTCATTGTCCTTTCCAGGAAATGTGTTGCCACAGTCTCTACAGGCCTCACATACATATATAGATACATGCATACAAAAATACATTCTCCTCCACATGATCAACATCCGCACTCATACACACATAGCACCATACATATAACATTCATGTGACTTGTTGAGTGCTGTTATGGCCGAGGGAACAAAACTCTGACCATAGCGTGCACGTTTCCAGGCCAGGGATCTGTATCTGTGGCCAGAAGAAGAACTTGAGTATTGATTTGCTTATTAGCAAATATTATAAACTTTGTTTTACTCGAATTTACTTCTTTAAGATTTTTAATTCTACTTCCACTGTTTGCAGAAGTTGTTCCAAACTTTTCCCTGGACAATACAAATGAGTATCATCTGCAAATAAAACACATTTTATCAATTCAGACACTTTACAAATATAATTTATATACAATATGAACAGTTTTGGGCTTAACACAGAATGTTGTGGAACCCCACAGGTAGCCCTCTGTAAATCAGATTTGACATTGTTTATTTGTACTCATATCTGTCATCAAGGTAACTTCTCGTGAGATATCCCCCTGATGTCATATTGCAGTTTTGTGTGGGAAAACAACAATGCGCATGACCAAAGCCAGTTGACACACATTTGAGGTCGTGTCTAGAAGGTATCCCTAGATTTGCACAAACCAACGAAAACTGGAAACAAGTCTCGCGAGGCTTTGGCAAAGCTAGAGTTACCTTCTAGCCACAACCCAAATTGGACGCCACGTGCGGCTGATGAGCTCACCTCTACCTGATGCCCCGCTGCAGTTTGATAGTCTTGTTTTCGTCGTCTACGGTCATAATTAACAATATGAATTAACTTCTACAGCATAAATGTCAAAGTGTCTTTGTCTTTTGAAGATAAAGTTGAGAATTAACACTTGAAAAAAAGAATCCGATTCAGCAATGAAGACAACAGGTAGGCCCAGGCCCTGTGTGCCCAGTCTAATTATCACCTGTGTTAAACTGTGCGGAAAAATGTGAAATAGCGCATTGTGTCAAATGGTGTAATTTGTAACTGTTTTTACATCCGTGCAAAGTAGCCGAGTTGTTGCGCCACCATTTCTTCCACATATGCCAATGATTACTGATTATTAGCTACTGTGAGTTGAGTAGTGCTCCTCATCACTATCATTATCACCATAACCTGTTGTAAACTGTTATGTGCTCTGTGCTGCAATGTGACCCAGTTTTGGCTAGGTCTCACTTGCAAAATATATTTTAACCTCAATGTGACTTCCTAGTTAAATAAAAGTTATATCAGGGTTGGAAATTAGCACCAGCCACCGGCCAAATGCTGGAGCCTATGCAAGTGGCTGCTAGATTTGCTTCACTCACCAGCCAACAAAAAAGTAAAAAGTAAATTTCCAACCATGGTTATATGTATTTATGTGTAGCTACAGTTGGTGGAAACTACTTTCAGGTGAATGAAAACATTTTCTCACTCACTGTTGTCCCATGACTCAATCAGCTTTAGTGGCCAAGTATGCATACAATGAATCAGAATCAGTTTTATTGCCAAGTAGTTTTCACGAACAAAGGAACTTGTCTTGATGTTATGGTGCATAACAAGAAACAAAACAAAAAGTATACACAAAACAAAATAAAACAACAACAAAAGGAAAGCAAAGAGCATATCTACAAGTAAATTAAACAACAATTCAATTAACATTAAACAGTAAGGCAATAGTGCAGAGTGCAAAGGGTGCTGGGATAAATATGGAATGATAAATGTTGCTTTATATCAGACCTGGGCAAATTGCGGCCTGAGGGCCGGACTCAGCCCGCTGAAAGGTTCTGTGTGGCCCCCAAGGCCATCATGAGCACTTAGAAAAACTGCAATTAAAATACAACAAAAACAGTCAAAATCATTTTGCTTACATTGAACTGTTATTGGGCCAGATGTCTTCTTCTACTGTTGCTGCTACTATCACTGCAGCCTGTATCCAGTATGCATCACATACTGTAAAACTTCACATTTCTGACCCTCTCTTACAGATGATCCACCTTTCAGCTGTAGGCGACTGCACATCGCAACATCCGAGACTCCACCTGACTTTGATGCCCTCGTTCTGCTCATCAGAGACTTCATTCCTCA
>JAOVVB010236263.1:0-23111 GCA_028570985.1 Heterobranchus longifilis | reverse complement strand
ACATTATTTAAAAAAATACAAGTATTACAATCATTAAAAGCAGCAAATCTTCAAAATGTAAAATCCTAATAGTTTCCAATTAATTTTCTGTCAATCGACTTAAGTCAATAGTCATATGTTTTGTGTGCAAGAATTTTAATTAGTAAAGTAACTAGTAACTAAAGCTGTCAGATAAATGTAGTGGAGTAAAAACAATATTTCCCTCTGCGATGTAGTGAAGTAGAAGTATAAACTATTATGTAAACAAGAGTCAATTAAGTACAAGTACCTCAAATTTGCACTTTAGTACAGTACTCGAGTAAATGTACTTAGTTAAATTCCACCACTGGTCAGTGGTCACTGTCAACTACAGCCAAATCAAAGGTTGAAAATATATCAATACACAACAATGAGTGATTAATAAAAACAGGGTTTATTCGAGTTATTAAGACAGAAAATGACAAAAAGCATCCAACTTCTGTTTTTCCCTTTTCTCTGAACTTTTTATGTGCTTTGCAGAATCAAAAGACTAATAGCTGATATTTTATTATTATAATTTAGCTCTTATTTTCTCTATTGATAACTTATATTAAACAATATTACATATTGTCTTCCCATTCTGAACACGAAGGAAAAACATATTAAAGCAAGACCTTTGCAATATTAACTATTTTGTATGGTTAGGTATACTGTATGTCCACTGCAATATATGCCTATTTATTCAAAATTACTCAAAAGGAAAATATGAGGTGGACCATAAAATGTACCGTATAATTCACAAAATCAAAGAATGTGATTAATGCATATTAGCTTTTATATTTAATTTTACATTTCATCTGCATAAAAAGTACATTAATCTTAGTGATAGATGTTGCTTATTAAGTTGATGATTGCAATTTTGCCAGTACTGCTACATTTTTGCAAAGCAAAGATTCTTGCTGATCAAGAACATTAAAATGCAGAAATAAAATTCCCCCACATACGTAACTGAAACCTTACACTGTACAGAAACCATTCGTAACCCTTTTTACTTCCCCTGCTGTCACTAAAGTGCAAAATATTCTTGAAGAATTGGCAAAGATAAAGAAGACCGCCATCGTATTGATCCTACAGAAAATAACTCCATACTGCACATGCAAACACTCTTCTAACTCATTCAGACTGAAAGTCATAACATAGTAAACCACAAAACCCTTTCCTTGGTTGAACAGTTAATTACATTTTTTTAAATTAAGTAATTTGATTGATATTAGGCTTAAAAGTATCTCAAAAAATTTGGCGCTGTTTCTAGGCAACATGAGATTATTTTAACTTCATAATAGGCCAGTTAAGATCCTATTTTGAAAATATGCTTTATCTAACTTGAGAAGAAAAAGGCAGCAGCAGCATTATCAAACAGTCACAACAGAGAATAAAGAGGAAACACAAAATACTCAGAGTATTAAAAGCACATTAAACAGAAAAAAAACAAACCAGGACAGACTGTGGTGATTTCACACACACATACAGGTATGTGTCACTCAAACATACAGTATGTGTAGTCACACAATCAGTAACTCACTTTATAAAAAAAAAACTAAAATCAGTTTACAGTTGTGGCATCATGGGTAATAGCCAAATGTACAACTTTATTTTGATAAGAACCTGGGGCTGTATTACAGAATTGTATCTTAACTTAATTGTATCAAAACCATGGTAACCATGGTAATTAAGGTTAGGACCTGATTTAGGAAAAAAGCCATTATAGATCAACAGTTCCTAAATCATTGTTCCTATCCTAATGTAAGCACACAAAATCATAAATAAACTCTCCTAACTTTAGAATAACTTCTAAGCTGTCCTAACTTTCACTTTTGCACCAGTGTAACTTGTTTAATCTGTATAGCTGCTCTTTTATTGCTTTTACAAAACCAACGGAGCTGCCTTGATCTTCCTATCACTTGTCAGTGTACTTATTTTCTTTTTGACAACATCAGCGCTCTGCTGGACGCCTGATACGGTGGAGACTGTCTGCTATCTCAGCCCACTCTCTTTCTTTTATCTCCAGAGTTAGTGTTGTTGTAAATTTCCAAAAAAAAGAACATATTTGGATTTCTCTACAGATGTTACCAACACCTCTAACTCATCTATCTTCAAGTTAAGAGCCCGTTGTTGTTTTTGCTCCATTTTTTGTGTTTCAGTGAGAAAAATAACAGTTAATGTTGTTTAGCTCGGCGAGATGAGAAAAGTAAAGCAGCATCTCTTGTTAGGCAACAGACATAGACATTGATAACCGATGTTGGATTGAGTATTTAGGATTTCCTAACCTGAGATAAGTTAGGATGAAGTAAGATAAAGTTAGTTAGGATTTGCTTCTGTAATAAATTGGGGGAAATCCTATCGTTGTAATACAGCCCCTGTTGTCCAGGGAACATCCGAAAAATGACCTTCTCTATGGACACCCAACACTGTGACACATTTCATAAAAGTATCAAAGCCAAACAAGAGGAAATTACTACAGATGTTAAGCTCATCTTTGTGATTATCAATAAGAAATATCAAAATGATGATTGTCCCAACACATTGTTGCAGCGTCAGGAGTCCATAGAGTGCAAAAGATATTTTTGGCGTTCCTTAGACAACTAATTCTGATGAAAACAAAGTTATATGCTATTACTACAGTCTACAGAATCTTATTTATGTTAGCAAAGCTGCTCATGTAGTACAAATATTACGTCAATATAAAATGGTGGCAAAAGCACGTTATTCAAATATCAGCGTAATGTCAGCCATTGTGACAATTATGTGACTAAAATCAATGTGACTCAATGCACTGCCACTTAATATAATTCAGAAGGATAGCCTATAAAACCACTTGTATAAAAGTTCATCAAATGTTTTTTGTTTTTTTTAATATGACGTGTTATTATCATCACTGTATATGATAAAAGGACCATGCAGTTTGACTTAGTACCCACAACACAGGAGTTGTGTACACATATACATCCTTAAAATACAATAACAACTCGTTTTCAGTACTCTTTCATAACACTCTCGGAACATTTTCTGAAAAAGTTCATATTCCTTAATGGAGTTTGGCTTGTATTTATAACACAATTGACAACTGTGTTGCTGTATTAAATGTTCAACTTCCAAAAAACGAGAAAAGATCAGTAGCGGATCCTCTCAGAACGAGGTCGCTATTGAACCTGGAAGACGTTGATTTTGCTCGTGTTTTTCAGCGTCTGTCGCCGGTTGCAGAACCAAACTCGCACAACCTCTCGGTCGTAGTTCAGCTCTCTTGCGATTTCCGTAATCTCTTGGCCCGTTGGCAGTGCATTCTTCTCAAAGTAGGAGTTAAGAACTTCTATTGCCTGCGGTGTGAAACTAGTACGCCGCTTACGTTTTTTGGATGGTTCGCCGCCAACAAACTCCATCAGATTCTGCTGACCTTTCTGGTTCCAGTGTTCAGCTTCAGCCAGCCACTTCTCCAAAACCGGCTTCAGCTTCTGAGCACTCTTCGGCGTGATGTCCAGCTTTTCAAACCTGCGGTACAACAGAAAGTTCAGTCTGAACAATTTCATGACAACACACACACTGCATTAACTGTATCGCAATTTCAGGAAAGTAACTTAGATATTTTTAGCTTTAACCAACTTACCTCTATATAATGATGACTTCACTGCTGTTAATATATTAAAATGCCACTTGAAAAATTCTTAAAGTGTATTCTCACAGAATACTTTCTGTATGGGATGTAGCCTAATTTATGAAAATGTTAATTTGAAGGAATAGTTCCACAATTTGTGGAAACATGCTTATTGGCTTTCTTGCTGAGAGTTAAATGAGAAGACTGGCTCTCATATCTGTGTGGTAAATATGAAATTATGGCCAATAACTGGTTAGCTTAGCTTAGTTTAGCTTAGCATAAACACTGGAAATAGGGGGAAACAGCTAGCCTGGGCCCTGTATGAAGGAAACAAATTCCACCTACTTTGATTTATAGGAAATAAACTACAAAATGCTGAATGCTGACAGCTGAAATTGCAAGGCATTGCTGAAAATACAGGAATTTGTATTGCACTGCACTGCAAAAACCTGGAAACTGAAATGTAAAACCTTCAGAATTTGGAGCTGAAGTGCATTACCTAAAGAAGAGGAGCTAAACTGTAATACTGTCAAAGGTAGAAGTTGAAATCCATTAACTGAAAAGGCTGAAAGAAGAAATGCTTTGTACTTTAAATATAATTCACAACAAAATACAATTCATACGCACATACTTATACTTATTTTTATGTAGAATGTAGCTAAAGCAATGGAAATGTTTTTGAATGTTATCCTTCAGTTACCTAAACACATTCACAGTGATTCACATTAATTTAAGGATTTAATACTACTTTTGCAAATGTCATACATACAACATGTCACTGTGATACAGTGAGAGTAGATGTTTGGGTGCATTTCATGTTCTAATAGTATAAGAACTGTAATTTGTGAGCATGCAAATAAGGTCAGTGTATGCACATATCAAATGCACTGTATACACACTTTATAAAGAGAAAAAGGTGAAGAACAGTTGTTTTTTTACATTACTGAAGAAAGCTTCCATGTGCAAGGCAACATGAACAGGGGAGTACTGTACCTGCAAATGGCAGACTGGCTGTAGGCCGGACCCTCCGTTGCAGTCAGAGCCTGTCCTACTTGTGTCTGCGTAAGCCCCAAGGACAGCCGACGGATCTTGAAGTTCTTGGCGAACTCTCGTATCTCCTCCAGATTAATGCCTTCCTCGCCGCTGACTACCTGCTGGGGTTCTACAATAATGAAGAATCTGGTTAAAAATAACTACCTGCTTATAATGGATCTGTGTCTGGATATGATAATCAGGTGTAAGCTACATACTGCTGACAAGCTGGCCCACTTTTGCTATGTCTCCACAGGTGATGGGTACTGTGGCAGACTTCAGTACAGACGGCTGCGGGGCGATGACAATTGGTGACTGACTTACAGTCGTTACCGAAGCCTGGGAGGGAACAAACAAATTATATTCTTAGATGTAACCTGCAAATGGCAAAGTTTAATCATATTTAAGTTTAATCATATTTATACTACTTCAGGAATAGTTAAAGATCTGCCAATTAGCTGAGTCTATTCCAGTATTATGCAGTCACTTTCAGTCAGTTTTAGCTTTCAAGTGTAAACAGCTGTCCACACCAAGAATGATAAATATAATGATAACTATAAATATATAGTTTTATAAATCGTTCTAACTCAAGTGGATGTCGGAGTCCACACCACAACTATAACAACGACAGTGGTGATATCGCTGTGATCACTTTCAGAGTGATTTGATGAACGACAGAAACACTGACAGCCAATCAAAATCCATCTAAATTTACAAAATGGCACGACAGATGACATTGCAGAGAGATTACATTTATACAGGACTTGATTTTCCTCCTCGCTTTCTTAAAACAGAAAATAAAATAGTAAAATGATGTATGAACCGTAGCACGGTCTGTGTATTTTGGGCATTTTTGTATTTTTTAAACACTAGTATTTTGAAAGTACTTCTCATGTCACAGAAACCAATGAGAGTGAATCTTGTGTTGTGGATGTTATTATCATACAGTCGGTGATGTGTCGGTGTTTTTGTCCCGGTGCTCTGCACAGATCTGACACCTACACGCCTGCTGTCATCCCCAGCTGTACTCTAATTCAGGAATATGTAAGAAATTACTACAGACATTCCTAAACTCTTACACCACAACGTCTGCTGACTGTATTAGTGTATTATGTATTATCAGCTGTTTACAGATCGTTACTGTTCATCAGTTTGGATGCTCACATCGTTGTCGTTATAGTTTTCGCTCTTGGTGTAGACGGCCCTTTAATGCAGAAATTACTTAAGTCCTTTCTGACCTCAAAACAGAAATTCAGAGAGTTTTGTGTTGTTTACCTGTGTGATAGGCTTGGCAAGTGTTGGAGGAGCAGCAGCTTTGGGCAGAACCGCAGCAGAAGTTGCAACTGCAGATCCATTCCCCAATGTGGCAATGATCTGGCCCTGGGTGTTGAGAAGCAGCTGTGGGGTAACAGTCTGGACCTGGAGCCCCTGCAGACCCTGCAGACCCTGCAGACCCTGGAGCCCCTGAAGACCCTGGAGCCCCTGAAGACCCTGGAGCCCCTGGAGGGGGAGGGTGGATGTCGCAGCCCCTCCGGTCAAAGAGGCCGGGTTCAACAACAGCGGGAGGGTTCCTATCACCTGGAAATATTGTTTCAATATAAGAGAAATACATATGAACAACTGAATGTAACTGTGATAGTTTTCACTCACCAAGCCCACTTTCAGAACATTCAACAACTTGTCAAGTACGTCCTGTTAGCAGTTCACTTTTAATAAAATCGTGTCTTTGAAAATTAAACACTGCACCACTAACTCCAATGAGCTGCAATAATGGTAAGATTGAATAATTAAACTGTTTCAAAGGACAAATCAGTTTTCACAGAAATTGCCGTATGCTCCACTGACTTGAAATAGCACTGCTGATTGATGTTAACTGGAGGCTCTGTTTTTTTTATTCCAGACAACAGAAACACAACACAAAAGCATTTTGGTTTGTCCTTGGAGAGGGTGTGATTATCAAACAATATGCATCAATATGAACACATGCAAAAAAAATGTTAATGGCACTATGTAAGGAGAGCACACTGTCCTTTCTCATTTTGTTTTGAAGTCTGTTATGTGTTATAGTCAATCAAAGTCTTTTTTTGGCTAATGATACATTACAAAGGCAAAGATGATGTTTTGTTTTTTTCTAACTGATCCTCATATTAAAAGGCATCTTTAGCTGGAAGGACAAAGTAGAGAGAGCGAGGGCGGTTGGAGGGAGGTGTATCATAAGTCAAATCCAAACTCACAAATATAACATAACATAATATAAACTGAAGCTACATCCACACTAATACGTTTTTGTTTTAAAACACATCATTTATGCTTGTTTACTCCTGGCGCCCAGACTACTGGCATTTCACAGCCCCTAAAACAGAAACATTTGGAAACTGCTGACTCTGTTTTACTTTGAAAACTGGGGTCTAATCAGTCATGACGTGTCCTTCCCTGAATCATCACGCCTCTATCATGTGATCCTTTTCCAGGTAAAAACGGCATCAGTCTTGACCATAGTGGTTAAATCAACATGGATAACGAATTCCAGCCATATGTGACCTTTTTGTCGATGCTAGCAGCTGTCGTGCAGTAAAATTCTGCATTTTATAATGTTACTACAGCCTACATGCGCAAGAGGCAAGTTTTTTTTTTAATCGATTTGCGACACTTCCCGTGTCCGGCAGTGTTATCAGCCTACACCAGCACGTGCATACCCAGTGTACGTGAATGATCTGTGATATGCATTTTCAGGCGTGTTAGTATGGATGGAAATCATTTCAAAACAAAAACGTAGTAATGTAGATGTAGCTTGAGTAGCATTCTTTTATGGCACCCACCTGTCCCTGGGCATTTGTGATGATCTGGCTGGTGATGCCTGCCATGTTGGACATGGCACTGGTGATGATGGGAGTGGAGGTGAGGGAACTGAGGAACTGGGGCTGAGCTCCCAAGGACGCAGCATTGATCTGAGCACAAAAACACAACATGTGTAAATAGCACAGGAGGTTAAATAAGCAGTACAGAAAGTATAAATCCTAAGAAGAGCATTCTTACAATGGCAGGATTGATGGAGAGTCCTGCAGTTTGGAGTGCTGCTAAAGATATGCTGGACTGAGTAGTGGCGGCCGAGGACGCCTGGGCTGCCGCCACCTGAGCGGCGGTCACCTGTGCATTGGTCACCTGTGTTGGCTGCGACGTCACCTGCACCTGCTGCATGGAAGCTGCTTGAGGCTGGAACATCGTCTGTGCATTTGTCTGCAGTTGGGGCTGGACAGAGTTCAGGACTGTCGCAGCTGAGTGAAAATTCAAGAGTTTGCAACCTGTTATTGTTCTGCAATGAAGTAATTCATTGTCACAATATAGTGTAAAAACATTTTAACAAGACTCAGAGGCTACACCCACACAGAGTGTATGTGAGGCTGCACTTCAGCACAGTGGTGTTTAAGCTAAATGCTAACATCAGCATGCTGAACTGCTCACAGTAGCAACGCTAACATGCTGATGTTCAGCAGGTGTAATGTTTACCATGTTCACCATGCTAGTTTAGCATGCTAACATTTGCTAATTAGCACTAAACACAAAGTACATCTGAAGCTAATGGGAATGTCATTAGTTTTGCAGGTATTTGATTATAAACCAAAGTATTGGACTCATTTGAATTTTAACCTGATGATGGCACTAGATGAAAAGTTAACAGATCACATGAATGCCTGAACCAAATTTCATGACAGTCCATCCAATAGTGTAATGTCAACCTCATGTTGGCGCGAGAGGAAAAGTCAAGGGACTGCCATAGAGGCTCATCCTCTGGGGACCATGAATGTCTACACACAATTTCATCACAATCCACCTAATAGTTGTTGAGATATTTCGGTGTGGACTTTAGCATGACTAATTAAAAATGTTGGTTATTGTCAGTTAAAGATGTTGTGTTTCTATGGCAATTTTGAAGTCAGGTGTCAACTGTCATCCAGCCAAAATACATTTGGACAAAATCGAAATACGAGAGGCTCATGGGCCAATGTTGGGAGTTTGTAAATCAGTGAGCGTGGTCAAGACCTGCTCTATATGAAAAGTGTCCTGAGATAACTTTTGTTATGATATGACACTGTAAATAAAATTGAATTGAATTGAAATGAAATGGGGAGCACACATACACAGAGAGTTTGTGTTTTACCTTGGAGGCCAGCAAAGGGCAGTTTGAGGAGGCTTCCGGCTGTGTTAGCTGCTGTGAGCCCAGGGAGAGTCGCTACATTTGTGGTCGGCAAGGTGAGAACAGCCAGACCACCCTGGCCCCCGATGGAGCCCGCCATACTGAGGGGGATGAGCAGGGGCTGCCCCAGGGATCCTGTCTGGGCCATCATACCGGTCATCAGAGTGGCCAAACTTTCCTGGGTCAGCACCTAATGGAGTATAATAAAAAAGATTTGCTTGAGATGATGAAATGGTAGTCTCATGTAGCCAGACTTATCTCCACAGAGCTGCTGGGGGAAAGTCTGGATTGAATGCACTTTCACTCCTGGAAAGTGAAAAAAACTCCCTGGCCTGTTTGTTTTTCCTCAAACATATTCTTTGTAGATACACCGAAAGAACAGAGCAGGTCCGCCTTATTACACGATCCGAATCTTCAGCGTGTAGGTTGATAGCTCGGAGGTTGTTGTTTGTTTCCAGTAGTGAAGAGACTTTGGGAACGGGAACACAGACACAGACTTCCTGTGCAGACATTAAGTGAGGCTTTATCCTGGCACTGTTTGGTAAGACCGCCAGACTAATTAAATTACGATATTTTTTACCTAATTTATGTCTTTTTACTGGCATTCTGGTGTTTTTACAAGGATAATTTCACTGAATGAGACAGTAATACCCTTTTCATTGAATTTGTACTCAAATACTCCATCTTTTCCCACTCCACTATTGAGGCTTTTTTGGGTTTTTGTTTTTACATATTGGGTATTTGATTTTTTGTTATTGATGCAGCGGTATGATCTGAATTTTTTCCAATTGCTGAAAATGTTTCTTCAGGTATATATGGGATCAAATTTGTTCAATCTTTCACATTTACAATGCACTAGAGACAATTGCCTAAGCCAGTGACTCCAGTAAATCACCTACTGTGGGTGACATTTTAAATTTCACAGACATTTCTTGCACTTTTAAGGCCGATGCACCCCGAGCTCTTGTTCATTTCTGTCACTGGTTTTATGTCAAGAAAAACTAACGAGACAACCAAATTATTGACTAGAACATTCTTTATCTCGTGACTTAAGGTGAATATTGAAAATGTACTCAGTGTGCGAATTCACAGTCATACCTGTGGACATCCTTGTACAGTGATGGGCATGGCGGCCTGGGGCTGCGACAGGGACAAACTGACGGGGACAGCAGGAGTCAGCGTTTGGACAGCAGGGGCAGGAGCCTCTACAGACACCACCTGCTGCTCACCCAGCGCTGCAGGAGCACAGCCGGGGTTACTGACATTTGAAGTGGTTTTCACAGCTGTTATTAACATTTCAGTACTACCGTGTCATGTGCGTATGAATAATAAGTTGTCTGCTATCCATCATTATCCAGTGTGACCGTGATTTACCTACTCCCCCAGCGCTGTGGGGCACAGTGGAGCCGTCCTGTGTGCTGCCAGCCTCGGGTTGCTCTGCAGACCGAGCCATTCCCTCCTCAGCTTTGCCTTCACTCTTCACATCAGGTAGCGATGATGGCAGAGACGCATCGACCTCTACTTCTAGCACACGAATCGTCTCATGGCCAGACATCACAATGACCTGCACAGCAATTAAGAGTGAAAGCTGAGATGACTCATATGCCAAAGAAACTGCCTACTCCATTCTACTTCTTTTGTTCAGGGTTCTATAAAGTGCTGCAGGAATAAGTCCTCAAACCTTGAAATGAGCATTTCAGTACTTCTGGCTCCCTCATCGCAAAGTCAATGGGTTTTTGGTTAGATGCGTGAAATAAGGTCTGTGGTTAACACAAGCTTAAGAGATTTTCACATTTTGTTCTAGACATAAAATACGTTGTTAATACCCCACTTGTGAATTTCGAAGCTTTTACGTGTCTTAAAAAAGCTGGTTGCTAACAAGTGGCTAAATGAGACTACAGAGGTTGTCGGGGACATTAAAAGTCACCGTCAGCTTAGTAGTGGTGATGATGGGGAGTCATGCGACCGTGTTATAGTCGGTTATAGCCGAACATAGCCGAGCTTTGTACTTCTGCCGATTGCATTTACGATTTTAAAATCAGAAAAGTGGTGTTCGTTTGTGAAAATTATCTTGCTGAACAAAACAACTTTTGTTTGCCACATTTTCTGCAATAATCTAAAATCCAATGGAAAAATCCTGTTAGCTTTTTTTGTCAAGGGAACCAGGGCAATGCTAACTTCTGGGTTGGCCTACAGAAATATGTATGTACCATTTTAGAGTAGATAAATTAGTTATAAATGTATTATTAGTTTGTGAAACACTTTCATAAATAAAACATTTTAAGTCTCACTTGATCCAGCAACTGAAGGGTCACCAAAATAGCCAATAACTAAATTTTGTATTTCTCTACTTTATCAATCCCCCCTTTAACTACATGTGTTAAATCAGATTTTGACTTAACCGATGATTCATGGTATGCCATAATGAAAGGCCTCGAGGCGAGGCAGCGAGGACAAAGCTGAAGGACAAGGTGCAGAGAGACAATGCAGGAAGAGAGAGGAGGATGCATACCTGGTTGTCTTTGGCAGGGGAATTTCAAAGTGCAGGATTTAAATGGCTGAAAAAAGACTTCTGCAGTCAGACAGTGAATGGCTAAGGAGAACAGAGAAGCCGAGCACATGTTAGGACACAAGGACCCAAAACAACACACACAAAAAGAGACACAAATGAAAAGAGCATGAGCACACAAACACAATGATAAGAGCATCAGCCAACAAGCAGCACAAGCAATGCTTTCTTCAAAGCACAGAGAAGAGCATTGCATTTGTTTGCTGACTATGTCCACACAGAATGTTAAAAAACACAAGTAATTATTAGGCATGGCAGTTTAAAGACCGGTAACCCTCACAAGCATAAAGCAGCTGGTATTATTAGGTAACAAAACACAGAAGTGGGTCCTGATTTCAATGAACTTCTGGGGAAGTTAATCATTCCATCATGATATGGTATGTTGGCACATGGTGGAGCAAACGGCAGCAAAGAACTTGAAGACAACATCAGGGTTTGGCTAAGCTCAGACTGGTTATAGTGGGAAGAGAAGGCTGTTCATTCTTCATGCTGTAACAGACAGGTGTGTCAGTGTTACCTGCTCATTGACAGTAAGTGGGGCATCTTTGGCAGGGGGATCCTGGGAGTTCATGGCTCGCTGCACCACCACAGTCACTGTCTTCCTGTCATTCTGAGTAAAGAAACATTCATTAAAGGCCCCATATTGTAAAAAGTGATATTCCCATGTCTTGTTTGATTTTAAACCAGGTCTAGGTGCTATATAAATACTGTGAAAGTATCAAAATGCTGAATCCACACAGAAATGCACACAGCCTGTATTCAGAAACTGTGTCTTTAAACGAGCAGTCAGGACTTCCGTAAGGTTGTGATGTCACAACTATACTATGTATATGTACAAAGTGCTGTTACAGTGCCGTTACAGTTGTTTTCCGGCTGCAATTACGGTGCAGAGATGCCAAGAGAGCAGATGCGGAAGACCCTGAAACACTGACCAATCAGAGCAGACTGGGCTTTTTCAGGAGGGGGTCTAAAAGGGACAGGCACTAAAAAGGAGAGTTTCAGACAGAGGGTGAATACAGGTATATTTAGACAGACACTATGAGAAAAATAATGTGTTTTTTGAACATTATAAAGCATGTAAGCATGTTCTAGTAGAAACCCAAAATATAAGTATGAACCAGTAAATAAGCATAATATGGGACATTTAAACTAACTCTTAAATATGTATTTTCTTGATTTAGTGTCTGACTATTTACGCCACTCCTTCTAATGTTTTGCAGCCATTTCAGAAACAAAAATACATATTAAGTTTCATGACAGTAACCCCCTGTTAGCCCATAGTATCCTCACTTTAGGAACAAATATTGGTTAAAGCAGACCCACATGCAGAGGACGTTTTTTTTTTTATTCAGGGCTATTTTTGTCATTGCAGGACCAGACTATTTGGAGGGGCCTATAAACAGGCCATGCTGTGTTGCACTTAAGCTGCAGAAAACGTCAATGAAACACGCTGATCATGGACGTGAAGTGGTTACATGTAGATCGCAGATCAAAAAAAGATTCAAGATGGTGCATTTCCTGCTGCAATGCCCTGTTAGAAATGAGAGATCTGTCAAAACTTCAGCGGGTGTTGATGAGCTCCCCACCCCCATCCTGCCCAATAAAAGTCTCGACGCGTCGGCCACTTTTCAAGACAAGCACTAACCACCAAGTACAGGCGACAGAAATCATCTCTACCCGTGCCTAGAGACGGAATATTATGTATTTCCCTCTCTTTATCATAAATATATAAATTATGCTAATTACGAACATTGCATATTAACCAAAACTCATTTCCTCTCGCCATTTCGCTGCTATGCGCGAGGAGCAGGCTCGAATAGACTCCGGTTATTATATTCAACTTACCGCGTAAATGCAGCTTATTTTCTGTAATCCCCCGCTTTTATAAAGGTCCTTGTCACAGTTTGTTTCAGTCACACATAATTAAAAATTCATCTCAGCTCCCAGACAGGCGCTGTGACTGCACACAAAAGAGGTATTTGCATTGATAAGGAGGGTTGCAATGTTAGGATCTCCTCTCTCTTAATATTTAATGACGATGCCCTTTCTGCAACAGTTCAGATAATCAAAAATCCTTGAGGTGTCTCACAGAATCCTATTTGAGCTGTAAAGTCGGATAAAATTGCCACAAAATTGGCCTTTTGCACTACGTCATGAACATAATTTATGCAAGGAAAAATCTTGCATTGAAAAATGTCTGCCTCGACTTGCGAGGTGCCATGGTTCTCTTAAAGGGGACGTACCGCAAATAAAAGCCGAGTAGAAGGAAGCATCGACACAGTGAAATAGTCGATAAAACATTGTGCTGCTACACTAACAGTTGCTTAATACTGTTCTTTGTTTAACTTATAGTGTTTTTAATGACAAACGAGCTGTTTACTGCTATGAATTAGTACAAAACTGCTCTTATTGTGTTTGCAGAACTATATCTGTGTGCACTTTTTTGTTTTACTTTATTGGAAGCTGAATTAAATAGCCCTTTTCAAGGACTTCCATCTGCCTAACTAACCATTTGAATATGACTGTGTAGTAGTGTCACACCTGTTATGTTTTTGTGTGTTTTTTTAAAGTATATGTATTTCTGGAAAAAAATTGTATCCACTCAGAGCCTCAACAATAGGCTAGTTTTCTTAAAAGGAAGAACTGTACAGTTTTACTATTTTGAAAACTGTAACTGTAAATATTTGTAAGTGTAATATATATATAGCCCTATTTATTTATTATTTTATTTATATATTTGCTGTGACCACCTTTTATCACTGAAACTGTGAAACTTTATTTTGTTTAACTTTAGTTATGCAGCTCTAATAAAAGTAAATAAATCTCAATTTAATAATATTACTGTGTAAATATAAAATAGAACTGCAAATAGAACGAGAAGTGTGTCAAACGTACACACTTTATAGTGACTATAAATAGGCCTTTTTCACAGCAGACATTTTAACCTGTCATAGTAGAAAAAGCACAGGTGTTACTAATAACATTAACGATGGCTCCATTTTACAGCATGCACAATATCAGCCCTATACAGTAGGAAAAGCACAGGTGTAAATGATTAAATTAATGATGGCTGAATTTAATTTAGCTGCTTCAGTTTATTGTGCATGCTGGCTCACACTGTCATGGCTAAATACAACAGAGCCATCGTTAATGTTATTAGTAACACCCGTGCTTTTCCTACTATGACAAGTCAAAATGTCTGCTGTGACAAAGGCATGTTTCACAATATTTATGGTGAGCAACACAGATGGTTCACTACAAATTATGGGCAGAAAAAAAAGACAGCCTATCAATATTAGTATTAATATTCTTGTATTGTATTGCTAAGTTATAGCAATGTACAGTATATATAAGACCATGAGAACAGAATATTATCAGGCACTATCGTTGTACTATGGTCCTAGTTTGTAGTTCAGGTTCTAATTATTTTTGTATTTTATTGTCTAACGTTACCTCTTTGTGTGTTTCCTTATGTTGTTTGTTTGTTTTATCATTCATGTGTCATATGGCTGCTATAACACTGCTATTTTCCATTGGTATTAATAAAATACTGTACTCTCTAAAATACTCAGTGCAGGCGTAGTTTTTAATTGACATTTTGGGGCAGAAGCAACTAAAATTGCTATAAATAGTTGGGTATTGTGAATGATGAATGGTAGACAGTACTAACACAGCCCAGTTGAAATAAAATGCCAATCAAGTTTATCAAATCAATTGACAATTTATCACTCTATTTTTCAATTCACATACATTTCATCCCTTCCATTATTAATTTGTAAGCATTTTCATCACTTCCATTTTTGGGAAATTATGACACATGGCTCTGTTTTCATCATATTACAACAATCATTGTCATTATCGATTATTTTCTCAATTAGCCTAATCGATTAGTTATTTGGTCTATAAAATGTCGATCAGTGTCAAAGCCCAAGATGACATCCTCAAATGTCTTGTTTTGTCCACAACTCAAAGATATTCAATGTACTGTCATAGAGTAAAGAAGCCAGAAAATATTGACATTTAAGAAGCTGGAATTACAGAATTTTTACCTTTTTTTCTTTAAAAAAAATTACTCAAACCGATTATCAAAATAGTTGTCGATTCATTTAAGCTGACAACTAGGCAAATCCAGTCATCTTTGCAGCTCTAGTGTGTCAGTTGAGCTAGCTAGATAGCTAATGCTATAGCTAACTATCTAGCCATGTGTTTTTTATATTTCAGCCTGCATTCACAGTAAACACATCTTCACCTCTACCCCCCTTATATTTAACTGTAATTTCTTCTAAATAAATAAAATATGCTTGACCTTAAACAAAACGAAGTCAAATTATTTTGTATTTTCAAAAAGTCAACAGTTCACCTTCATTCACTCTTGAACGCCCCTCCGTGTCTAACGGTAGGGGGCGCGCGCAGTTAGAACACCGAGTGCGTCGAACCACCGATAGAGAACGACTTACGTCACCACTTCCACAACAACAAGAAGCTGAAAAACAAGGAAGTGAATGATTGTGAAGCCGTAACCTGTTATAAGGCCGTGACAAGATACGCAGAGCTCCGTTTAATCTGATATTCCTCAGCCTCCGGATCAGTCCAGAACAATGAACAACAAAGGTATTTCTCCAGACCTCGTTTAGGTAATTAGTCAGCTGTCCGTTTTACGACGCTGACGGTATAACTAGAGATGAAGAGCTGTCGTTATGGCCATCTGAGGCGGACTTCACGTTTAGCTACGTACATGACAATAAACTGACGTTTTCTGGCTAACCGTGTAGCACACACGTTGATCTTTTGGGCATCTAGTTTATTATAAAATACTATAGATGTAAATAATGAACGGCTAAATTTACTGTCACCTTATATCACCACAGTATTAGTGGCCAGGTCACATATTTTCAGTTAGCTAGCATCACTCAGTACAGGCAGATTTTAAAGGCAAAGCTAACATGATTTTACTGTTTTGGTTTACATGCATGGGAATCTAAATCTGTATCCATAATCTTAACAATGGTCCATTTTATTGTTACTTTGCACATACAGTATGTGTATATGAGTATATTTGTATGTACATAATATAGCTTGTTTTATCTTTTCCCTCGGCTATATAGCACCTTATTTGAACATACTCAGATCTTTAGTTGCTTGCAGGTTTTGAAGCGCCCACTTTAGATGTAGGCCTGAAACTAACGATTAGTTTCGTTATCGATTGTTAATATTTTCTCAGCTCTATGTAGATACGTTTGTCCTGATACATTTATGTTTTTTGTTTTTTTTACATTTGGTCAGTTTTTAAAACCTGGCCCTGGAAAAAAAACAATGATTTCAACTGTATTGTTTTTTTTTTAATACTTAGTTCACAATTTTGTTATATGATAATAGGATTATGGGAAGTCCTGAAAGAAAATTTCTCAGGTCCCTTTTTTAATCTTTGTGTATAAAATAAGTTTTACTTATCATCATAGGGCACTGAAATGAATAGGGCTGCCCCCACTTAGTCGACTAATCGGTCATTTTAGTCTTAGTCGACTAAGATTTCTTTAGTTGATAAGTAAATTTTTTTTGTAATTTTTTAAATGCTTTTTTCATGCTGAATGACTAATTTCCAAGAAACTTATGAGCACATCTCTGGTAAACACAAGATTTAAAGTGGTGCTTTTGCAGGATTCTTTCCAGAGAAACTCAGTTTTACAGATCTGTCGATTAAATCAACTAATCGATTAGTCGACAAAATCGTACGAGTGTAAGAATTTCTTCAGTCGAGGACAGCCATAAAATAAAAAAAAATTAAAAAATCGGCATTCGGCTCTATAAATCCGCCCTGCTCTCTAAGTATCGGTATCTGCCATTTAAAAATCCCATATCGGTCGACCACTAGTGCACACTCACCTGACTGTCATATCAGACAGTATTTAACTTTTTTTTTATTTTCTTAACTGAAATTAAATCTGAGGTATTGAGGCACGAGAACATCAGCCTTTGTGTTGCGTGGCAGCCTGTTATGAATGGATGGAGAGATGAGGATTTCTGATAGCAAAATAAAAAAAAGAGGTGATAAATCAGAGGATAGAAACGGGCCATATTCATGAGCCATGTAATCCTCTTATATCTCATGTCATTTTGAAAAGCAAACACATCTTTGACATCAATACTTGTGCGTCTGGTTTGATAAAAACCGACTCTCACAGGAATTGGGAAACATGACTACGATCAGCTGTATCAAGTCAAGAAAAGACTTCCTGTATTTTTGTTTACTCATTTGTTAAATTTGAACATCTTTTCTCTTGGAAACATGAAGGTTTTAAATATAAATAAAATATTCAAAATGAAACAAAAACAGTCAGAGTATCCTGTAACAAACAAAGCAAATCAAAACAAGCTAGACATCTTTCCTCTTATACGCTTTTTAAAACTTTTTAGGCTTTGGAAACATCGTGCATTTATTGAACTTTTAAAATAACTTGTTTTTTTAACAGTGAATTTTCCTGAACTTTAAATATAATTCAACTGAAAAAAGAAAAAAAGTAAACAAAAAAATTATAAATAAATAATATATAAATATACAGTATATACATTTAAATAAAATAATAAATAAAAATACATGTGATCAAAATAAATACAAAAACGATTAAACATATATTATATATTCAACATTTTGGCAAACAATACTCAACATTTAGTAACTCAGTTAGTAACTCAGTGAAAACACACTGGATTTATAACACGCGACAAAACGAGAGCATCACTGTGATAATCTCTAATCTGGCGAGAACTAAATACTGTTTTTATTAACAATTAATCTCTTCATTTTGTTTGAATTATTATTTGATTCATCAAACAGCTTGTTTTCTTCAACTGTCCACAATCCAAAAATATTCAATTTACAACAATATAAAACAGAAAAAAGCAGCAGATTTTCACACTTTTTCTTGCTAAATTACTTTTATGTTCATACAACATTTATTTTTTAACCACATTTTTCTTTACGTGAGTTGAGGGTCTCAGGACAGAGGAGGCTGTATGTTGAACAGATTGTAAAACCATTTGACAAAATTTTGTGATTTTGGACTATATAGATCAAATCGACTTGATTGTGTGTGTGATTGAGCACGGAAACAATTAATCCCTTTTGAGTCATTTATTAAGCAAAATGTAGAATATTTACTGGTTCCAGCTTCTCAAATGTGAGAATTTTCTTGGTTTTCTCGGTTTTTATCTCATTTTAATTGACACACAGGTTTTGTTTCAGCACTACATTGATATATTGACAAGTGATACAATTCTGCACATTAAAAATCACTGGGTCAGTCGACCCGGTGCTCGCCGGGTCACGAAGCACAAATGCCACCGTCTCTTCTCAGCAGCCACTGGTACAAAACCATTCGATTACCAATCAAAAGACAATGGGTTGTTTTCACCCACTGTTAATGTTATTGTTTTATATTACTCTTCTGTTATTGACCCAAACTAAAATGTGGTCATTTTGAAAAAGCGTGAGAGCAGAATGTGACTTATGACATAAAACCATAGTACTATATATATATTTTAGTTTGGGTAAATAACCCAACAGTGATATAAAAATAACACCGGGTCAAAACAACTTACTGTCTTGGGTTTTATTGATGATCCAATGGTTTTCTACCAGTGGGTGCTGCTGGGTAAACTTAACCTAATAATGTGTCTGTGCTATAATGACCTAATCAATAGAGTCAGGAACAGAAAACCGATTAGAGCCGACAGCAAAGTGCCAAGAACCGGGTACCCGTTAAAAAATGAGAACCGATTAGAACCGAATCCAACTAACTTTTAATGGACTTATTTTAATGAAACACTAAAAGTAGTCAAAGTAAGCTGTGAAAAGAATAAAGATATTTTTGTTTTCTAAACAATTGACCTCTTTTTACCTCATTGGAATCGAAACTGGGAATCGATAAGAACCAGAATCGATCAAATTAAAACCATACCCAACCCTACCCGTCACTGATGATTTTTAGTATAGTAAGACAGATTTACCGAGACACTGTACTTCAAACTGTTTCTTGCAGTGTTTAGATTCTGTAACATCAGCTGAGAGTTTAATCTTATTTTTCTCTTACCGTCACTGTAATTTGATAACAGCGTTCCTGACACTCGGCACGCACGAGTGTCAAAAACCCTCACGGTCCGTTAAAAAAAAAAGAAAAAAAGGGGGGTTTTAGCAGCCTGATAAAATGTGAAAGCGGCTCTTGTCTTCCTATAATGTGGTAAAGAGTGGAGATTTGTGCATTCGCTGCTGAAAGCAGCCGAGACATCCAGCTGACAGATATTTGAAAGCGGCCTAATTTCTTTCAGATTCATGATGGGCTGAGCAGCATTAGATCATAGATGTGCAAACAGCCGAATGTGAGAATTAGACAGTCGCTGCTGTCAGCCATTATCCAGCGTAGTAAGAATTGACAGCGTTACGATTCGAACATCCATTAGAGCAATTAGCCGCGCCACACAGGTGCCCTGCATTTCAGTCTGTGAGACCTTTTATTAAAAGCCTCAAAATATTCTTAATTATCGCACCTTTCCAAAGAAAAATCTCTACACCAAATGTAATATAGGCAGCGGGACAGAATTAAATAGAGCGTAAACTTAATTTCATGTTGCCACAATTCATTCGATTTATATGGGCTTAATAGTATTGTTCATTTTCCTGCATATTTAGGGGTGAAGTGTTCGTACCTGGTTATGTCTGGGGGGCATTAAGTCTGACTAATGAAATGACTCTATCCTCTGTGGCGTTTTAATCTATTCACTGGGAAAGTAATTGACAAGCCCACAGTATGTGCATTAGGATAGCTCCGGCACCAAAGGACAGCTGTCACTAAAGCAATTAAAATGACAAAGGTTAATTAATTCTCTCCAGTTTTTACCTGATATGAGACATTCACAATGAGTGAGTTTTCATTTCCGGAGGAGTAATGGTGTTTTGAGGAGAGTAATTTATTTGTGATTTAAAAAAAAAAAAAAAAAGAAAGAAAAAAAAAACACCAGCCATTGTCTGATAGAGCCTTTAATATGTCAATACCTCACACAAAACTGTGCCCCAGGAAAGCTTCAGCCCAGATTTGAAATGAATTCTGCAGCAAGACATGATCTGAAATGACAATTGCTTGTTGCTTTTTTTAAAAAGTAAGATACCTATTATTTCCTCTGTACTGTAGCGGCGCAAACAAAATGTGATTTGTTTATAAATGAGGCTCGCAAAGGATGTTTTACACTTTAAACATTTTAATAGGCACCAATATATTGGCCGAACATCGGTGTCGATATTCTCCTTGTTGACTGCAATCGGCAAATGAGACGACATTCACCGGTGGCCGATATTTATCTGTTGTGTTGCATTAATTTTGCGCTGACTAAATGTTGCGTTAAAAGGTTAGAAATGCTTTTTGAAGCAGTTATTTTTCCAAAAAAAAGAATATTTTTCATGTGAAAAATTTTAAGTTGTTTGTATGATTGATGTGTATGATTATATATATTTTTTAAATAATGAAGATTTCTTTGTTTCCCTGGCAAAAAGGGGGGGAATAAATAACAAAAACAAAACAACATAAAAGCATCGGCTATCGGTCAAATTGTCATTTTAAACATCAGTGTCGGCCCAGAATTTCACAATCGCTGCATCCCTACATTTTAATTTGACGTCTTGTGAGTGGGGAGGAAAAAAACCCAAAACAAAGCTCTACATTTTCACTGCGGTTGGGGGTCAAGCGGAAGAAAAACCAAGACGCAAATAATTACTATGCCAACCACCTCTGACACCACGAGAGCAGAAACCAAGAACTTTCTAATCCACCGAAATGTCAAAGCAACGTTTGCAGCCCTCCCTCCGTGTGAATCTCCACAGGCTGCCAAAAGGCCAGTGGTTAGTCATCTGTTTACTCCTGCAGCTGCTGGGTGTCATTGGGACTCTGAAGGAGAAATCCCATGATTCTCTCTGCCATTTCTGACAGCTCCCGCCCAGACCACATTAATCAGGGATTGTGGGCGAGCTAGGGGATAGGCGGCAGGCATGAATGGCTCCGGCCCAGGACTACTGAACCGAGGGAGAAGATCTGGGCCCAAAGATAACTTAGACGTCCAAACACTGCCGGGTTGCAACGCCGTCGCTTTCATTCATACGCACGGAGCTCGTTAAACGGACGGTCTCTTCGAGGGAACGGCTAGTTTCTCTTGTTGCCGGGTAAACTTGTGCTTTGAAATTAACATAATTTAAGAAATGTTGGCTTTAAAGAGGAGTGAGTCCAACCGCTCCCACAAATTATACTCTCCATGAAAGAGATTTGCTCCTGAATTTAGGTTATTGGATATTTGAGATCGAGTTTAATTTCCTACATTTTAATTATACGCCTCTACAATCTACATCCCTTTTGTTTAATCATTTGATTGAGTTGTACTGAAGGTACAATCAGTGATCTGAAAGTTAACAAAAGATTAGCCCATAGCGCTTAATGGAACCTGCAGTCCCAAAATGATTGACAGATGTTTTAATAAAGGGACTAATACTAGACTAAACAACTAAATCTAAGCTGTTAATATTGCCAGATGCTTTAATTCAGTAATGTTATTAAATACAGGAGTAAAACAGCTTAATATCTGCAATCACTTTTAGATTAAAAACTCTTAAACCTGCATTAATTGATTTGTTTGGCAACTTTGGGGGCAGCGCAACAAGCTGTAAACACTGATAAATTACATATTAGTTTCTTATTTACACGGATAAACATTTGTATTTGTTTGGAGTTGTGTTTCTGGCCACCTGGTGAATGGAAGTCGAATATTCACGCTCCTTTGGTTTCTACCAACTCCTGAGGGAAATAATCTGCCTCTTTAGCTACTAAATGCTCCATAATGTTGATAGTGGCTAACTTTGTCTGCTGTTTCGTGCTGGGCAGGTTGCGTACAGAGAGTTTTCTTAAAATAAAAAAAAATCTGTGTGCTGCTGCTGGAAATGATGCTGATGAGAGCAGCGAGAGTGAATCAAAACAGTGAAGCTGTGGGCCGAAAAACAAAACAATGAGCTGAAAGATGTTAGTGTCCGGCCATACACTCAGGCGATAATTATCTGTGGGTTCGTCACACTTTTTACATTTGACAATCATTTGGTCCATCGCTAAAATATTGATTAGTGCAGCTTTAAGTCATATTTGTGAATACATCTGTACATTATTCGTTACGCTTTCAAGTCCTCTATGCAACCACATCGATCGTTCCTATCGGTGACAGGAGGTCATCCTCATACTCAAACATAACGGTTGCAGTTTGGTTATTTAGACACCAAAACTACTTGGTTAGGTTTAGAAAAAGATTGTTTTTTTGTGGTGAAATCAGTACATTTGTTACGTTACTTCACTTCCGTGCGTAAGTACCTAAAGTTAAAATAACTCAACGTTCTTGTTTTCAAATGGGACACGAACAGCGGTCTCCTGGGTCAAAGTCTGGTGTCCCCCTCCCGCCCTCCCTAAACAGATTTTGTCGGTCTTAATCGTGGATTTATAAAGAGACCTGGATACAGCGTTCGAGGCGGGGCCCCGTTCATTCCTATGAAAGTTGCTCAGCGGTGCATGAAGCCAAAAAAAGTTAAACTGCGGCGTATAAAATTACCCGGATGATCGTCAATGTTTCCACACTGTGTGGCCCACAGAGCAAGCGCACTAGAGACGGCTACTTCCAGGTTTAGCACT
>JAOVVB010236253.1:0-23114 GCA_028570985.1 Heterobranchus longifilis | reverse complement strand
GTCACTGTTGGTTTTGGTCTTTTAATGGGATTTGTTGACAATAACAAAAAAAAAACCCAGAATATCATCAGAATTGTACTTTAAAATGACCAAACTGTTTAGAAATTTAGAAAGCAGTTTTTTTCTTCTCAATTTTATAATAATAATGTACTTTGTTTGTGCCCTTGGGGAAAT
Source organism: Heterobranchus longifilis (assembly GCA_028570985.1). NCBI lineage: Eukaryota > Metazoa > Chordata > Actinopteri > Siluriformes > Clariidae > Heterobranchus > Heterobranchus longifilis. Next base: position 22,940 of record JAOVVB010236253.1, on the reverse strand, counting down.
TCATTTTTTTCAATCTGTGGTTAGTTTCTTGATTTACAAGCACACGCACACGCACACACACACGCACACACACAGACACGTATGGAGATATGTCAGAATGATGGGTCGCTGCAGCATCGCGCTCTGAATCCACCGCACCTCGCCAGCTACCAGTCCAGTCTCCCTATCTGGTCCATGCAGGGACTTGAACTGGCGACCCTCTGGTTCACCGCAGACTGAGCTACTAAATATTCAAGTCCAATAAAAATGTGCATCATGTGATGTTCTGTGGCAAGTGATTTAACGTCTCAAATATCATTAAAAACCCAAACCACGACCTTTTTTCTAACCCTAAGTTGTTTTGTTGCCTAAATGTTCGTTTTAACAACATGTTTAACCTGTTCTTCACCAGCCCCCCCCCCCACAGGGCATTTAAACATGCAAGAACAGTCACATGACACCATTTTGACCAGATGAAGCTCGATTAGAAAACTAGCTGCAACGGCATCATTCCAAAGGGATATTTACTCAAAAATTGTATCTATATATATTTTTTTTAGGCAGAAATTAAATCTTTAATTTATGCTGTGTTCCATCTTCATTTTCTCTGATGCAGTAACTTCTATACTGATGCTGACACCTCTGCACAAAGTGTTATTATGATACCAAGAGTATTCATATAGACCTTGTAGTTGCAGAGATAAACTTTGGGCAAAAAGAAAATTAAAGAGGTTAAAGCTGCAAATGTAACGTTTAGGTATGAGGGCAAAAAACACTCATATGGGTCATATTTACTTCCACCGCTAGGGGCGCTAATTTAGGAAATGCTTGTATGAGAGAGTGGGAATTTATAATCTATATGGTCGTCTGGTTTGAAGGAAAAATAAACACACAGCTAAAGTCCCTCATTTCCTTCACAGCGGCTGAAAGGTTTAAACTGTTGCTGCTGCAGTTACACCACAGCTGACCGAGAAAGTGGAGCAACGTGAAGTGTGTAGACGAGAACAGAGCAGCTAAGTGTTAATACATAATGCAGCAGCTCTCGCAGGCGGTACAGTGTGCCACATGGATTGGCTGTAGTAATGCAGACGGCTGTCACAAATGAATCGAATGCTTCCAGGTTCCAGCGGGTGGACAGAGGGGATCCCACTGTGACCCAGATCCATTTTAAACGGCTCGCTCTGGGGAAGCTGATGGACAGACGCTGGCTGGGGAGAGAGCCCATGCTATGTCATTATGCTGGCAGAGTGTGAAGTACCATGTGGACCTGGTGGGACAGATCACCTCGTTTTGCCCTTGTGCATATTATGAATGTGTGCGACGGAGAGAGAGACAGAAAGATGAGAGCTTTCGTTTCAAGCGCCTTCACCTTCAAACTACTCACAACCTCTAATTGGCCTTTTATACGCAGCAAACCTCAACGGAGAAATCTACAACGGAAATCTGAAGAGATGGCAGGAGAATCAAAACTATTTACAACAAACTTACATCGTTATCTGACAAGTATGCAGTTTAATCTGTCCAAATTCAGTGCAGTTGGCAACAGCTACAATTTATCATCACCACTTTGAAGTGACAATTTACCCAAAATCCTTTTTTTCCCCTTTTTTTTATTTAGAAGCCTATTTGAACAAATAGTCCCTGACACAGCCCCGGGGATTAAACAGTCAGGGCCTATTAAGGGAATTCAAGTTCCTTCGATGTATTTGTTTTTGAACTCCCACTGCTTCTCCAGAACGGCGGAGATTAGACTGATCTGAACGGATTAAAATGTAACATTTGTGTTGAGGTCTCATGAAGAAGTTATAGTAGCTTGGTCCCTCACTTTTTTTAGTATTTTATACTGCTATTTTATATTGATATATCTCATGATATAGTAAGTTTTCTAATTCCAGTTTGATGGCTACTCCAGTGAATTACACATCTGAAAAACCCAAGAACTTGTGACATTATAAAAGTAATTGCAAAAATTATGTAAATCCAAGACTGCCATGTTTGTTTCATGCATTCATAGGGAGCCGCAGGGATGACGTCAAAAAGCCAATGGGATTTTTCCATTGGATTTTGGATCATTGGAGAACACAAGTTTATGATACTTACACATTTTGCTCAGCGAGATAATCTCTCCATATGAACACCACTTTTATGATTTTACAAGCGTAAATGCAATCTGCAGGAGTAAAAAGCTAACGTTAGGCTATAAAGGAACTACCCAACGGTCACATGTCGCCGTCCTCCGTCACCGCCGCCACTACAAAGCTGACGGTGACGTTTGAAGTCCTCAACAACCTCTGTAGTCTCATTCAGACACTTATTAGCAACCGCCTTTTTAAACACACGTAAAAGCTTCGAAAAATCACCAGCGGGGGATTAACTGACATATTTTATGTTGTAGTACAAAATGTTAAAAACATAACATCTGTTAACCACAGACCTTAATTCAGATATCTAACCAAAAACACATAAAAAAACCCCATTGACTTTAAGGCGAGGGAACCGGAAGTACAAACTACAAACTGGGGAGCCCTCTTTGAAGCGACTTTGTACGTCATCATTTATTCGCTGACCTTCCTTTGCACTTTGTTGCATTTTGTTTTTATCAATACAGAAACTGATTGCACTTATTTTCCATCCAAATGGCTAAAATTTGATACAAGCAACAGCAAGGCACACGTGGCATTTGTTGTGGACGTTTTGTTTTAGATATCAGTTGTCAAAGTCGAAGTGAGATGAATGTATGTCATTCATGCTTTTAATGATTTAATCTATTGGCTGTTACTCATCTTTAATGACATGTTGTCGTCTTGTTGATGCCACATCTGCCATCTTCTCTTTAATTAAACACCCCAGAGCCTTTTAATAGCACATCTCAGTATACTGAGTATTTAAACAAATGTAGCATTTTCCACTTTGTGCACTTAACTCAATTATGGTATTTCTCTCTGCATATGAATGAATCTTAATTCTGTCTGCAAGTGAGCTTCCTGAAATCACAATTTTATGTTTAGTTCCATTTTCTTTTGTTTGTGTATTATTTGTTCTGCCTTCATGTAAAGCGTCCTTTGGTCCCTTGAAAGGCGTTATAAAAATCCAAGCTATTATTATTATTATTATTACTGGGCTTTTTTTCCAGTAGCATCCTCTGCTGACAACAAATCAGTTAATCTTCCATCTCACAAGCTGCAGCTGTGAAACAGACTCTATCCTGCTTATTTTACTGCTTACATTAGCACATTTTCAGAAGTGTTCAACAGAAAGCATCGGTCCACAGGAACACAAAATCTCTCAGCTTTACCCATACAGTGTCTGACGGCGTCTCAGGGAGTCTGTGAATTACTAACAAGGATAAGCACAGATTTATCTGATGTCTTCTCCGATATGTCAGAAGTAACATCACACAAAGCTGCCGTTATCCTTGCCGTGGAATATAGGACTCCATGAAGTAAGATGCAGAGAAAAAAAAAAAAAAAAAGAGAGAGGAAACTGAAGGATCCACGTTGACAGCTGATGCTGGAATGACGTCTGGGTCTTGAGAGAGAAACCTGCAGATTCTAAAACACAACAATATATGGCCAAAAGTATGGAAACATTGCATTAAGGGAAATCTTAATGCTACAACATACAATGCTAATAGTGTACTTCCAGCATAGTTTTTCATGTTGGAATGAAAAAGGGACAAACACAAAGTCCCTGTACACAAGGCCAGGTCCATAAAGAAATGGTTTTCCCAATAAGAAGTGGACTGGTCTGCACAGAGTCTTCACCTCAACCCCAGCCAACACCTTTGGGATGTTCAGACCTAAAACAGCACTGCAACAAAGTCGACGTGCTATATTGGCATGTTGCTTCAGGAAGCGGTAATTTATAGAAATAAAGATCGGAACCACCAGCCCCACGAAATCTAATCTCTATGAACAGACTGTGGAATGCAGAATCTGTAGGGCAAGATTTTGGGTAGTGCTCTGGTTTCCGTTGAGTGTGCTCTGGTTGCGTGTAGGCAGACAGTCCATGTGGAGAGCAAAAGAGGCCGAACACATTGGCCGAAATGCAATCTCGGAACCCATCGGCTATTTAGCTTTTTATTACCTTTTTGTTATTATTTATCAGCATTCATATGCAGATATCTGTTTATAGAGATGTTGTCTCCAACTCCATTCTCGCTAATTGGACTGTAAACACTGACCGGCACACGGAAGAGTCTTGGCCTGGATATCCACTGTTTATGCCGGAAAGCACGAAATATTGGCCATTGCCCCAAGAGGCTAAATCGTCATCAGACAGATAACAGATGGGTTCAGAGATTGTCCTAAATCTAACCATGGTATTTCCCTAACTTTAATCAAGTGTTTGAGTTGCCTAACCCTCAATCTCAGAACCCATCAGCTATCGTCTTTTTTTAAGGCGATTTAGCCTCTGGACCAAGGACGTCCGGCATGATGTCCGGGCCAAGACAAAAGGTAACTGTGTAATCCGACTTTGAAAGCAATTTCTTTATTTTATTATGTGAGTCGAATGTTTCTCCACACAATACACAAACATCGATACTTTTTGTAGGTGTTTTAGGTGCCCACCCCTACTAAAACAGTGTGCTTCCGATTCCAAAATCTCCAAAAACAGATTCGGCTTCATATGCAGAATCTGTTTATAGAGATTACCTAACCCTAAACCATAACTGTGATCTCTCCATAACTTCAACCATACACTAATTGCCATGCAAAGACATTGTAGAAAGAAAAGTTTTGAAACTATCTGTTTCAGTGCTTCTTGAAGTAAGTAAAGAAAACTTCTTGCTCTTTTTCTCTTTATTGAACTCATATGGCAAAGCATGAAATTAGTTTTTAGCTTGCATCTGTAGAGAACGTCCACAGAATGGAGCTCTTGTTGGAAATAGTTTCACAACGAACGTTTGATGGTTCAAAGCTAAAAAGCAGAATTGAATAAGACTCATGGCACAAACACAAGACAATATATGTCGGAAGTAATTAAGTGAAGACACACCAAGACTTTCTTATCAGGTTTGGTGTAAAGGAAAGGCAGCAGACTATTCCAAAAATGAATTATCCAGTAAGTTATTTTCCATAATTACACTCCATGTTTTCCTGTAATTACGTTGGTAGTTTGGCAGAAAGCAACTGTTGATAAGCCGGCTGATGAAATGATTAAATGAAGGAGAAAAGGCAGGTTTTGCGAGGACACCACAAACTGGAAAATTACAACTGAGATAATTTAATGACTTTGCAATTATGAGCTGAGCTCGGCTGCTTGCTGGCATTTAACAGTGTACTGAATGCTAAATCTAAAATGTTTACATCTTTCACTTCAATTTAGGAAAGCATTTCAGTTGAGATGCGGCTAATTTGAGTTCACGGGAGTTTACTTTGATCAGACATGATTGCGCAGTGAAGCTTCCGTGTAAAATTCGGAGTGAACTAGAAAGTCACCCTGAACAAATGACTGAAGTATACTTGTTGTTTAGCTTCCGGTGTGCACTTCTACACCTCAGAACTGGAGGAGAGTGTTCCTACTTGAGAGTCTGTCACCATGTCTATGCCATCCTTTCAGTCCCATCTATAATTCTGACAGATCAGTATGTGTGTGCGTGGTTCAGACAGCCCTGCCTCCTCTCGAAAAAGAACTGAGGCGACCGGCTCGGCATTACACATCACGACTTCCCACTAGGGGCCCCTGAGGCCGAGGATCTTTGTTTCTCCTCTATTGATTAGGGATTGTGTGTCGCAGCTCCTGGGCGCATCATGCACTCCTGACATGCTTTTTCCAGTCAAGAGAAGGCACAGCCTGTTGTTTATCAGGCTGACCTTGTGACTTCTTAACAGAAATACGAAATTCCTGCAGACAAACTCTTGAGCTCTCCACAGCCCAGAGGCCAAAGCAGCAGGGAAGAATGAGGGGGAAAGAAAGAAAGCCAGGACGTGTTTTCTCCATCTTATCCAGAGCTGTACCTACCATTGAGGGCACAGGTCATGTTCCTTTGTATTTTGTAACTTGCAGGTTTTAGTAACCTGGGCGAAATGTGGTCCTGGAGACACCTACTGTAGCGGGAACTACCACAGAAGTGGATTTGAGTACATTCCTGGATGTTTATATTTCTGTCTGTCTGTCTGCGGACAGATTTTGTCACCGCATATCGTCCCAACCATGCAAGATACAGTCACGAAACTTTACAGGTGCGTAGTTGACATTAAAATGAAGGCTGAGTTTGAAGATGGGTGTCGTCCGAGCAAGGGCACAGGAAGTAGGAGAGAAGGAAGTAGGGATGGGGACAGAATGAACACTTATACTCATTTTTAGCATGTTATGTATAAAGGAAAGTTATACGCACATCACGTAGATGCGAGGCTATTGGGAAAGTGTCAATGAAAAAGAGGTAACGCCTGCACACTTACTCTGTTGAGTCACAAAAGGTTTATTTGACAACATTTCGATCCTGTGGATCTTCGTCAGGTCCCTCAATCATTACACTATAGTTGTTGCTCTGAGCATCTAATTATGACGTGGATGGGTTTACAGTAGATTGGAATTAGTTGAAAGACCGTTGCATCTCATACAGGCGCTAAAGGGTGCCTCGGTGTGTCGGTGTGTCGGTGTGACGGTATCAGGTGGATGAGTTGGGAGCGAGAACACCCTGGTCTGCTAACTTGTAAGACTTTTTCATTTGTTTTAAGAAAAAACGACTTAAAAGGCCTCAAATTACAGACAAAACAGACGTGATGGGATGGTATTTTTGCAGGAGATTGCTATCATGGGTGGATGAGAAAATACTGGAAACACAATATTCGAGTCTGTGACTAATATGAAATCCTAGCAGGATTTCTCTGCAGATGTGTAAGCTTTCTGTCGTAACCAGGCTAACCTATCCTCTGTTTTCCTGGAGGAAAAAAAGGAAATAGCATCGGTGTCTCGCCATTTAGTGACTACTCAGAGAATCTTTTATCAGGAGACTTTTGAGTAAGTGGGTGTTATTTTACAGCCGTTTCCATCAGTGGAGTATTTCTTGGCTCAGTACTGCATGTCTTTGAGTGGCTTTGTCTCCTTCACACTTCTGCCACTTTCACAGAATCAAAGCCACAAGCACACTTCTCTTCCCTGCCTCATGAGTAATGTGTGATGATTAGAACAGATAATTACATCTATTTACATATAAATGTGATTGATACTTGTCCTACCGAGCTAAGCTTCCTTAAGCCACTGCAGGAGCCGTTTGCCACTGATCTTGTTATAATACATCCATAATATTTGGATCCTCCATCTGAAGTTACCTAATTAAATGATCATTCACCACAAGTAAACAATTGGAGATGATGATGCTAATTAACGATGGCTGAACACTGTGAGGCGGTATGCATTGAGAGATGTCGCTACTGCATTCGTCTAATGGTGTTAATTATTAGGGGACTGAAGATTAACACGACTTCATAAAGACACGGAGTAAGATCTGTTTTTCCCCAGTAGCAGAGATGGAGCGACAGCAGCGTTGCACTCTGTCTGAGAGGCCGCGGGTGTAATTGATTAGGTGCTGTCTTCCACAATATCCACCGCCCTCATAAGAATCTCAAATGAACACTCCACTGATAATGCCAGCACTCGTTAAAATTTGAGCGCAGTGGGACTTTTGGAAATGTCAAGACGAACCCAAATGGTTTCCGAACAGGAGGACCTTTTCAAATAGATGCCACTAATCCCATTTTCATAACAAGTGGCAACAAAGCCTTGATTGTGTATTCATAAATTTAAGATACAATCAAGTTTCCGCTCGTTCTCCCTGCTGTGCTTTTTAATTTTTATTGGCCGTGCCTGAAGCCCCTGGGTGAAGGTGTTAAGAACATTTGCTCACCCTGTGTAGCCGTGTGTCAAACATGCCCTCTAGTCAGGTTGCGCCTCAACAGGTACACAGTCAGACTGCTTATTAAAACATTGGCTTCAAGCCCGAAGAGCCTCTAGGTTCTTTGAACTGGTAACATGCCTGCAGCTTGCTGGTGGGCTGCAGGTGCAAAGTGTTTTACAAAAGATAGTCTGGTAGGAGGTTTGACCCCGGGTCACACTGAGCCCCCATTTCCTTTGACATGCTGTAATAATCCTGACGCACTTTGGAACTTTCACTCTTGCATCTCTCAAGTGGCACCGTGAGCTTTCAAGAGCTGCCACATGTCACGGTGCAACATGGCCTCCTAGAAATTACCTTTATATATTACTAAATTGTTTTCCCAAATACGGTGTGTTAAATGGAGACAGCATAGGTCTTTTGTGCAGGCGACCCATATTTACGTTTATTGTTAGGTGGCGCCCCCTAGTGGCTGTAGTAATTATGACAGGAGCAAGCAGGAAGTCATGTAACTTAGTGTTTAACTACGTCATGTACGTACATACATAATGTAACAAATGTATTGTTTTTAACCCACCGCGAATGTGTAGGTATGAGGACGGAAAATGCTCCCATGGGTTGTATTTCCTGCCACCACTAGGGGAGCTAATTAATAAACGCTTGTATGGGTTGTTGAGAGTAGGAACAAACGACTTACAGTATGTGGTCGTATGGTTTGGAGGACTTGTTGGTTAAATGTAATCGTCGCCTGGACTACGTTCAGAGACGTTATGATGCGATTGCACGACCCAGGCTGCATGCTGGGAAAATAAATGTTTTAAGGTTTTAATCCAGTGCTGTCATTTTTCTGAGGGCAAGCTAAAATTGTGATTGCAGCAGCAACAACATATTGGGACTAAACATCTGAAAACAAGAACAGAAGCTGTCCTAGTTTAAGAAGTAATGACCTTCTCCTCACTTCTGATGAAGGGGTTGGATGTTCCAGTAACACTATTCTAACAGGACGTGGACACCTGCTGTCCCCCAGAGGTCAGTCCTCCGCCACCATGCTGTTCTCAGTGTTTATATGCTTTCCTGTAGTCTAATTACCTTCCACAGAGGTTTCACTGCTGCACTGGTGACACAAAAAACTGTCATCCTCACATGTTGCATCCTACTGGGTACTTCACATTTAAAGGAATTCTCTTTTTGGTTTTCTCAAACACATTTTCGTAAGTCAAACCAGATCAACACTCTCCACAAAATGAATGTTGTGGATCAGTATAACTGCAGCCTTCAGGCAGCGTAACACTGGTGTAAGCTCTCATTACGATGCCACTGCAGACAGACCTACACACCTTTTTCTCACCATGCTCAGTGTTTGTACACCATGTACCTTGTAATTTTCCCGCTACTCCAAGGTAATATATATAAAACGAACGATTCATAGTGACAAGAATCTGCACAGCAGTCATTTTAGGAATTGGATTAATTGACTCTTTTCTCAGGGAGGTCTTTTTGTACTCGCTGTGTGTCCACAGTTTGGTTGTCTTGTCAAAATGCCCCCCCCACCCCTCCTGACTGCAGGGGTGACCACTAATTATACAACAGCAGGGAAGCGTACTGTGGAAAAGGCGACTCATTTGCTAAAACGTTGAGAATTCACTGTTTAAAAATGCTTCCTTCTGTTGCTTTTCTCATGCACAATCTTCTGTTTGAAATATGATATTGACTTAAGGCAGGTGTGTGTTGAAGATATGAAAGAAATGAAGCCTGATCTGATGCGGTGTTGTTTCACGTCGCCTACCAGCAAAGGAAGTGAGGTGAGATCAGATTATCACGACGGGAGAAAGGATTTATTTCCATCAAAACAAGTGAGAAAATACGTTGGGGACATACCTGACTACACAAGGAGTGAAGAAAAAAAAAAAAACACTTTCCTTCCAAAATCTGAATAGTTGCTTCCTATCTGATCTCATCCTTTCTGATTCAAAGGAAACAAGGCGAGATAAGGAGCACGAGAGGCTGGAGATGAAAGAGAGCACTGAAAGAGAATGAATGTGTACGAAACAGTGAAGTGATTGTCGGAGCTTTTGTATCGGAGCTTTTGAAGAGGCGTCTGGTTTGTACCAAAGGAGAGGTCAGTGAACAGATAAGGTTAGAATAGATGGTCTGTCATATGCACAGGTGAAGAAATCCCACACTGCCAAACAAAGAGAATGAGAAACACAGGTGAGAGGAAAGGATGGATGCACGGCTCCCAAAGGGCTGCAAGACATTTTCTGACCTCAGCAACATCAAAGAGGTGACGATGAAGAACAGCAAGGAAGTGTGAAACCACAAACCTGGTCTATAAGATTGGGTCTTGACTTATGAATTACTAGATAGAAAAAAGATAGGTCTTATTTCCTCCATGTTGACACTTAGAATAGGCGCAGTGGGAGTAAAAGCCACTACATGTAGAGTTTTATTCTAGTTATAGTATCTTTCTATCTTTTTCAGCAATATGGACAAAAATTTACACAAGGTGACATTTTAAAACTGCTTTTTTTTGTCCAACCACCATTCCAAGATATTAATTTCCTAATTATATGAAAAGAGAAACTCAAAGTTGAGGAGCCAGAAGCGATAAATGATTTGCATTTTTGCTCGATAAATTAGATTAATCGATCATCAAAAGTGCACCTGTTTACCTCAGGAGGAAGCGTTACTTAATGTAGACTGCTTTGGATTTGCTTGCCTTACAAACAAATGCAAAACATGAAAACAAAACTATGGTTCCCTTTAACCCGTCTCAACAGCATTTCCATTTTTAGTCACATCCACATGCAATCGATCAAACACCAAATCCCTCTGTGTAGGCTTGTTTTCCGGGGCAACATTTACACCCCATGCTGTGATGACATTTGTAAACACCATTACTAATTCCTGCTGCCTTCACTCCTCTCGCCTGAGGAAAGCTGCTTTCTTTCTTCAATTTATGTACCTGATGTGTGGAGTCAATGGCAAAGTTTCAGCCTTAATAACACTCTTGCAAGCTCCTGCTATTGCTGCACGGGATCAGGCATCCTGCAGGTAAAAAAGCTTTTTATTTTAACAAAAGCTGCAAAGAAAATAAAATAAAAAAAGCTACTGGTGATTTGCATTCCTCTGTATGTAGAGGATGTAAACTGGGAGACCTCAGGGTGTTAATTTACAGTTGGAGATGAAAAGGCAAAATCAAACAACAATTTGAAAGATTAATTTGTTCAGAGACGTGTTGTGCCTTCGAGTGTTTCACACGGTGGAGTAAATGAAGTTCCTGCCACCTCTTGTCTTCCATGTGAGGCCTCCTGCCGTCAGTGAGCCTCCAACACTCACATTTTGATCTCAACTTTCATGTCTCTCACTATTTTCTCCCCCTCAAACCAAACATCTCACTTTTTAATTAGACCTAGGAAGAGACTGCATCACTTTTCATGTGCATTTTCCTTCCCCCTCCCCTCCCCCCTTTTAAAAAAAAAAAACTAAAATACATTATTCAATGTGAAAGGAGATTGCATTAACCGAGGCAAGAATTCAGTGTTTACTGCAAATATGGGCCTGTAGCTAATACACCGTGACAATCACACAGACAGCACTTTATATATATGTATTGAAGAAAACACAAGAAATTGCACTTCGAGGACCTGATAGATGAAAACTAAATAAAACCTGAACCTAGCCAAAGGTGAGAGATGAAAATGCTGGAGGAATCAGGGTGCGAGGGAGTTAAAAAACACACCTCTGCGACTACTGGAACAAACAACATCCAGACACTTCTCACAAGACAGAGTGATGCACTAACAAGCCCTCAGAGTGGCTCGTTTTTCCACCTCTCGCTGTGTCTGTTCATTTTGGGTGCCAGACGCATCTGTCTGTGGGTTCGCAGGGGTTATGACTGCTCGGAGATGAAATCCGAGCGGGCATTGCATGACTGGAATCCATGTAGTGATTCGGGCTGCTGTCTGTGTCGGCTGTTGCTCCTGACAAGGAAGCATGATGTCAGAACAGGAGCTTTCGAGGAAAGCAAAGAGCAGCTGAAGATAAGCTAGATGGTGTTTTTAAATTGGACAAGAGGTGCCAATGTTCTGCACCACAGGACAAAATATATAGACCGTAAATAACTATCGGATACTAATGAATCCCTGCCAATGTTGAGTGCTGTAAGTGAGCAGTACGGTGCTTTATTTCAACCATAAAGATTAACTATATTACCGAAAGTATACATAAAAACCCCTGTCCATATACTTTTGGTCTGGGGCTGTTTTTTTTTTACATTTGTAAATCCTACAGCTTGCAGGTTGCAACTTTCTAATTCTACATTTCAAAGGGAAATATTTCTTATATATACTTTTTATTCCACTACACTTATTTGATAACTTTAGTTACTAGTTACTTTACAAATTAAGATTTTTGCACACAAAACATATACAATGTACAAGTAGAGCTGAAACAATTAGCTGATTGACAGAAAATGTGTTGCTTTTCCTTTTAATTATTTTGATTGATTAAATTGATTTTAAATGTTCTGCATTGAGTACTCCTGATTTTACTTACATACTTTTACTTAAGTAACATTTTGAATACAGGACTTTTACTTGTAACAGAGTATTTTTACAGTGTGGTATTAGTACTTTTACTTAAGTAAAGGATCAGGAGTATAAAAATGAGCAAGAGGGAATGATTAAAACTGTCCTCCACCGAAAAACGACACGGTTTTGTCGTTATTTGTACATGTAGAAATTACGACCCATATTTACTTGTTTTTGTTTATTGTTAGGCGGCGCCCTCTAGTGGCCGTAGTAATTATGACAGGAGCGAAGTAGGAAGTCATGTAACGTAGTATTAAGAGTGTGAAAGACCGTTTAGGGCGGGAGGGGTGGTGGATGGGTCAAAAAAATACAGAAGACCGGAGTTCATGTCCTGTTTGAAAATAAAAGTAAACTGCGAGTTATTTTAACTTTACATACTGTTACATTTAGGAATGAGGACGGAAAATGCTCCTGTGGGTCGTATTTCCTGCCACTGCTAGGGGCACTCGTATTGGTCGTATTAGAGGGTAGGAATAAAAAACATACGTGGTTGTATGGTTTAGAGGACTTATTGGGTTGATCTCATGTTGCACAAAAAACTTTGTTTCTGTACAATTATTTTCTTCACTTGACAATTTTGTTGGATCCCTGCTGTGCAATAAATGCTTAACTCCTTCTTCCACAAGAGTAAAAAATTCATATCAGACATGTTGCAATTAATATTGTAGAGGTTGATAGAGGTCATAGATTAACTTTAAAATTATCTGGTTGACAAATCATCAAGATCGAAGTTCTTCAAATAATTGAAGGAGGAGGAGATTTAAATTTAATTACAAAAGGTCTCCACCAACTTCCCAGAAATGCTGATGAGGAGTATGTGAAGTAATGAGCCTCCATTATGAACTGGCGGGTCCCTCCTTTACTGCTGACATGGTTAGAAACCTATCATCACCTTGTCAGATTAAAACAATCGAGCACAAACATTTCAAATTCATTTCCAGCGTGATGAATGACACCAGACCGGAGCTCGTCTTTTCAAAGAAGCCATAAGTTGTCACATCGGGTCACAGAGAGAAGCACAAATAACACAGCGCAGCGGGAAAGACGATTTCAAATAATATCCTCCTAATTAAATTTCTCCAAAAGTCGGGCAAAAGCCATTAAAATGACTCCAGTGCTGTTTGAGTGGAGCGTTATTGAAATTGCATTCATCTGAAGCACATCAAAAGATAAAAATGGTGATAAGAGAAAAAGCATTAACTGAGCTGCTGCTGGGTCATATCATTAAATCAATGTGTCACTGCTCTCCTCCATAGGACTGAATGTGGCGCTTTTTACACAGCGCCTGGTCTAAAGATATCAGGTGCCTACTCTCAAAGACTTCAAACATAACTTCACATCATCGCAAACAATTCAAACATTTAGTCCTCATAACAGTAAACCAGATATATAAAGCTAGAAACCACAATGTCCAACAATACCGACGCACAAGGCGCCCTTTCAGCGTCTGTACGAGATGCAACAAGCTTTCAGAGCAACTGTTCGATGACATCGTATGAAGATCGATAAAGTCTGCGTAGGGGTCAAACAAACGCAGGACTTTCTGGTGAAAACTGGTGTTGTGTCCTGTATTTTTTACGTTATGTATAAGTAAGTTAACTTTCCCCACCAGAGTTTTATTAAAAAGTTGCCAGCCAGCACCAGCATTTTTGATCATAACCCTCAGAATATTTTGTACTATGAATATGTAAACAGTTAATACATCAAAAGAAAGATCAGACCTTCTTTTTTTATAGAAAAAAAATGTCTACCTTTTTTTTATTGAAAAAAAACCCCTGTTTTATTCTAGTTTCATTGATTCTTTTTTATCAACACTTGAATGTTGGTCATTTTCATCAAAAACAACATTTCAGGCAACATTTCGAGCAAAAAGAAACAGTAATTTCTACCATTTTTGCCCACGTCTTATTTGCCTTAATATAAAAAAAGCTAGCTGGTAGGTCCACTAACGTTATATGGATGAGAAATTCTGGGAAAAAACAGTCATTTTGGAGCTCTAGTCACCCAGCGGGACATTCTCTCAGATCCACCCCAGGGAAGGAGCCCCTCTCTGGGGTAAACACCAGCCTCTCCAGCCTGGGGGAGGAGGCCCATATCCTGGTAAACTTCATCCCATTCACGCTCCCCTCCACCGGGGAGACACTCTGGCAAAGACCCCAAGACCACCAGTGTCTTTTTTTTTTCAATTTCGGCTTCTGCACGGCTGCTTTCCTCACGTCTCTCTACTTCCTGTTTACCGCTGATCTTCTTCTTTGCCTTTTTTGAAGCCAGAGGTGCGGTATATGTTTTCACAAGATCCGCATTCTGCTGGCCCTATTGAAGCATTGACACTAATGAAAGCACTGTCTGATCCTCTCATTTCGAGGAATAATTTGATATTATGGTATTTAACGTCAGTCCCACGATGGTATTGAGACATTTCTTCTCGCGATATCGCAATATTCGATATATCGTTACATCTATTTTAAACACATGGCATTGCAAAAGTATCAAAGTATTAATACTTTTGACAGCCTTACATGCCACGTGACTATAAGGAGCTGAAGGGACGACGTCTTTTTGTAGCCAACCTGGAAGTTAGCGTCGCCATGGGTTCTCTCCTCAAAAAGTCTATGGGATTTTTTAATTGAATTTTGGATCATTGCAGAAAATAATCTCTGTGGAGAACACAAGTTTATGATACTTTCATGTTTTGTCTAGCAAGATAATCTCTCCATATGAACACCACTTTTATGACTTTAGAAGCGTAAATGCAATCACCAGAAGTAAAAAGTTAATGTTAGGATATAAAGGAACTACACCAACGGTCGCATGTCGCCGCCCCACTACAGAGGTTGTCGAGGACATTAAACGTCACCGTCACCACGACTAAACTGACGGAGACGTTTAATGTCCTCGACAACCTCTGTAGTCTCATTTAGCCACTTTTTAAACACGTTAAAGAGGGGTATTTTATGTCGTAGAAGAAAATGTGATAATCTCTGATGCTTGTGTTAACCACAGACCTTATTTCAGACGTCTAACTCAAAAAATCCCATTGACTTCGAGACGAAGGAACCGGACGTGCTAAAATGTTAACTAATTTCCACGTTTTGAAACTACAAACTGATGCGCCCTATACTACGTCAGCTGACTCCCGGAGCACTTGCTCTGAGCGCCTTATATTGCTGCAGATGGGTTTATATAGGAGTTAAAAGCCCCGTGCGTCTCATACAGACACTAAAGGGCGCCTTGTGTGTCACCATCAGACGCCGAGGGCCGTGACAAAGCGTCGGTATTTGATGAGACCCCTCGTCTTCTCCTGTAGAGCCTCCCTGATCGGTGGTAGGGTTCAGTTTATTACTGAAACAAATGCCCGTTGGTCATCTAATGAATTATAGATGAAGTAATCTTTGGGGAAATTGTGCAAAATCCAAACAAAATGAAGTTGCTAACTGCAAGTTGCAACAACAGCTTGAATGAATAGTGAATGCCTGCCTGCCCGAAAGGCAAAATCACTTTGTGCTCTCTCTCAGCCATTACTTTTCTGTGGAGAAAGCAAAGCCATCTGGCTCGGAGGAAGAGCTACATTTGGAGCCGTGCAGCACTCCAAACTTTCCACGGAAGTTCGAAGCATATATTTACGGCTGACCTTTAAAGGAAAGATGATGTACGTGTTGATGTACAAAAATCTGAGGGAAAGTCAATCTTGTCTGAGTCTCTTTTAGTTCCAAAATTAGTACAAGACAGCACTTACTTTTTTAAACCTAGAGCTCTTATACAACACATTAATGTGAAGATGTATACCTGTATGCACCAGGGTGACATCATTTATTGACATAACCAAAGATGAAACTTACACCCAATTTCTTTTAGACAGTCTGCAGGTGTGCAGACACTAACAATCCGCACAAAGGCTCCTAAAGTTCACATCAGAGCCCTTAAAGCACTTGCTGAATTTGCAGCGAGACAGACCTAAGCCCTTGTGGACTTAAGAGAAGTGCATCTTAAAGTCTGTGTCACCGTGAGACTGAAGGATGAACTTGCAACATTCAACCTCACGGAAGGTGAAAAGAAAAGAAGGTGGTAGCGAGAATGCAAAGATTTCAAGGTTGCATTCGCTGATTGCATTCGCTCAGAACTTGTACCGATAAAAGTCCCAATTTTTCAAGTTATTGAAGCAAAACCTTGGCTTTTTGTATGAAAGCTTGACAGGTCCTGGGAAAGGAGAATACAATGTTCCATTTACCGCCCCCAATTAAATCATACCTCGAAGCTCCAAAATGGTATATATCCACTTTGAAAAAAGGGACATAATAAATGAATCCTTTAGGTTTTTCATAACCACTTTCATTTAATTTGGATGGTAGGTTAGCTGTCTCATTGTGGAACAAAATTTTAATGTTGACTTTAGGTCAGAACCAGATGAACAGCTTTGAATACATCCGTCCGGTTCAGGGAAGGCCTCCGTTTCCAGAAAAAACACGTACTTGAACCCTGTATGAAAGGTCCCGTGAGAGCTTTTCCCAGCTCGCACAGCACACAGAGAGCTTTGTAAGCCACATGCTGCACTGGGGCATTAAGGTTAAGGACCCAGCAGCACTGTTGCACATCCCGAATGACACTGGGTTATGTTTTAAGCCCTCAGAGCATGAAGTGCTACTATAGTTTGAAATATGAAACTTTTTGTACTTCACGGAACTTTTCAATGGTGGTTTAGCTCAGGCCTTTGCAAGAGTCAATGTGTGCTTTAGGAGAAGTCAGCCATTAGCCACTCTCTATTGGTTTGTGAATGTGCAGTAGAGATTTCACACTGACTACAGATCTGGATTCGGTCTTAAAACATCCACCAGAGGGAAAAAGAGTCAAAAAGTTTCTGACAACAACACACAGGACGGTGGAGGAGGTCGTAATAATGTATCTCTTAAGAAAGAGGGAAAAGCGGAGGCAGCGTTGTAGACGGCGGTGATCTGTGAGTCCTCCTCGTGTTGGTCGGGTCTCTACACTGTCTCGTGCTACACCGCCTCCACGACCTCCAATGGACTGCTGCGTTAAGTCTGTATCAGTCTGCGCAGAAATACGGACAAAATGAACGCAGAGTACAGACCGAAGGTCCCATCTGTATCTAACGTTGAGCATAAATGAGCCTTTATACTACGTCACCCAACTTCCTCCTTTGCTCCCATAATAATTACTGCAGCCACTAGAGGTCGCTGCTTAACAACAATGTACACATATTAATGAATATGTGGGTTATATACGAGTTAAGGATCGATTATTGCGTAGTAGTTCTGTTTATACTAAATGTGTTCGGCTTAGAGTGCATTACTTTTCGTAGGTACATGTATGAACAGTGAACGAGGACAGTCTGAACCATTTGTGCAGCCATATATTTTACCACCATGCTACTTCATGGGTTAGCCATCTTTAAATCCTACTCATATATTCACTTTCCTTGTATTTCACACCTCCCTGCTCTGTTCTGCACCAAGACAAACCGTTGATAACACTGAACTCAGCAGTAATATGGAGGAAATAATTGTTTCCTCCATTTAAGAGTTAAGTCAAATGACTTGAGGATGCGGTTTGTTGTGAATACTCTTTATAGTTTATCCTCGTCTGACCCGACACTGGCTGTACCAGGCAGGATACAATCTCATTTTTTAAACAACACTGAAGGTCTTTTTTCATCTCTGCAGAGCCCTGAATTGTTTACCGAGACTAAAAGTTTTCGAAAGCAGGCAACAGAGCAGGTCACGGCTGGTCTGTGACCCATTAGCACATTCTCTCTCGCAGGGAAAAAAAAAAAAGAGGACTAAAGATCTGAGTCTTCAGTAATGGAGGAAAACAAGAGGATGAAACCAGGCATGAAAAAAGAGTGGAGTAGCGTGGAACTGCAGGGAGCAGTACACCTCAGCGGGAGAGAAAGATGCTGTGGAATAAAATATGCTGGGCATAAAGGAGAGCAGTTGGACGGTAAGTGGAGGAAGAGCAGGGCGGACATGATGGAGTACAGCAGGTTATAAATTCAACTCTGGTCAGATATTACCAACATGAGCTATACACTAAAATGAAATAGTTTATTTAGCACGACTTTTCTGTATTTGTTGCCAGGCAACATGTTTTTTTGAGGAAGCAGTGGGAACCATCAGTGGTTAAATTGTTTTACTGATACAACTCTCGGGTACAAACGCTTGCACAGTATCCATTAGCTACAATGTATTTGGGAATTCATGTCAAGAGAAGATGGAAAGAAAAAAGCTGCATGCTGAGTCTCTTACAGGAACCAGAAGGTGAGGTGCCTGTTTCCAGAGGGAGCGATAAGAGCGCCGCATGTGGTGCAACCCCTCCCTCCTTCATCTCTTGCCGAAACCCCCGCCTCAAACCCCACCGCCTCACAGAATGGGCGAGGAAGCAACAATGTGAGCAATATGGGACTGTCCGCACGCCGAGAACTGGGACCAGTGCGATAAGGAGCGTGCACAATGGGTCTGCTCAGGTGGTGCAGGTGGTCGTCTGTCATGCGCTGTGTGCTGAGCGGGAGATAGAATGGAAGGCCGTCCCACCGAGCTGGCAGTCTCCAAAGCATGTGTGTGGAAAAAAACCTTGCGGTGTGTGTTCGCGAGAGAAAGAGAGAAATAGAAGGAGAGAAAATGAGCCAGTCAATGTCCAGATGCGCCTCTCTTTAAACGCGTGCATATTTACACACATTTTATTCTGGAATAATGTTCTGAATTTATTTCTAAAGCACTTTTACATCGAGGTTCAGCATGGAGCAATTTGCAAAAAGGACGGCAGGGAAAAATAAAGTTAAAGGTCCCATATTATGCTCATTTTTAGCTTCATACTTATTACACTATTTTTCTCATACTGTCTCAGAATATACCTGTATGTCCTGAAACGCTCTGTTTTAGCGCATGTCTCTTTCAGCCTCCCCTCCTGAAAAACCCCAGTCTGCTCTGATTGGTCAGTGTTTCCGGGTCTTGTGCATCTGCGGTCTCGGTGTCTCTGCACCGCCATTGCAGTCGGGGACTGTAACGGTACTGTAGCTGCACTTTCTACCTGTATAGTATAGTTGTGACATCACAAAAGTTCTGGCGGCTCGTGTAGATTTTCTGAATTCGGGCTGTGTGCATTTCTCTGTGGACTGAGCGTTTTGATACTTTCACAGTATTTATATAGCACCTGGAGCTGCTTTATAATGAAAAAAAGGACATGGGAATCTCTCTCTTTTTACAGTATGGGACCTTTAAGATACTATGCTGAGGTAGTGTACTGGCTGCAGCGTGCGTCACCGGATGGTTTGGATGGTTAATGAACGATCCAGGCGAATGTGACATAATGTGAAGCGTATAACGACAGCTCAGTGGTGGCGCAGCAGTCGGGGCGCAGGCCCATTTACTCCGCATTCAGCCGTTCTGGAAACAGTGCAGGAAAAAATGCACCTATCTATCAACCTGAGCTGAGTGTGTTTGTGAGTGTGTGTGCACCTGTGAGTGTGAGGGGTGTACACAGTGTGAGATAACGCAAGAGAGGGTGAAATTCTCTCAGTGGGAGTGGAGTCTAAGAACCAAATTCCTCCAAACCATACGACCACATAGGTCGTTTACGACCCACGATTTCCTAAATTACCACCTCCACTGTAAGTACTAGAGATGCTTCAATACCAACATCGGACCTGCCTCAGATACTGCTTAAAATGCTGGTATCTGTATCAGTGAGTACACGAGTCTGTGCAATGATCCGATACCATGTAATTTAGCCCTAAAAAGAATCCACTTTAAAGTAGTTTATGTTCTTAGTAGTATACAGCAGGTAAAAAATAACAAGTCCTGTGTTTTGCTCGGGCGGCGCCTAACAATAAACGTCAATACAGGTCGTAATAAGCTGCTTGTACAAACGACCTGCGGTGTCGTTTTTTTGGGGGAGGACATTCTTCTAAGAATAATGTCAGGTCCTATCGGCGCTTGATGTCTTCTTGCTCTCGTTCTTAATTACCTCCACCTCAAGAGAGGGAACCAAATGTATCTAAGCTCTGTTTCCATGATCTCAACTCCCCTGTGGGACAGAAAGATCCTTCCAAAATGTCACTGTGCAGGCAATAAAAGACCGCGGCTGGCAAATTTACATGAGCAAATGTCAATAACTTTTTGGCTGCTGCAGTGGAATTAGAAAAGGGGAAACAGCAACTTTTTGAGATTAATTCCCACGACATGAAGTTGCAATTCTTTAAAGTTGCAATTCCTTAAAGTTACCTCAAATTAAAAGAAAGCACTTCTTGCAATCAGATCAATGACTAGCTGCAACAAAAGATGACATTTGCAGCGATGCGGCTAAATGTGCTTTCGGGGTGACGACGCCATCCAAGCATCAATTAACAAGTGCGATGCTGCTCAGAAAGCCTATGGGCAGCAGCGAGGAGAGTAATGATGGGTTTCATCGACAGCTCAGCAGCCTCTGAGTTCGACAGGTGACGCAAACAGAGAGGAGGGAGAGAGGAATCGAGAGGGAGGGAGAAGAAAAAAGAAGCCGAGAAGACATTTGATCCTTGTTTCAATCAACTGCAGCACCAGGCTATACACTCAACCTTCACGCTGATGCTTATAATTTGTCTGCTACTTGCTGTGACACAGCGAAGTTATAATTTTTGATCGCAGCGGATAATTATCGCGGCGAGAAGCCGTTGGACTCCCTGCCAACTGGCTACCTCGGATATGGAAAGGGACAAATTGTACCGTTGACATTAACACACGTGTAAACACAAGTTTCTGCATGTGTACAAGTGCTAATATGAATCATATGATTGCACATGCGTGGGCACACAAATGAGGATTATTTCCCTCCTTTACTTGTTTGTTTATAATAAGCCTGTTATTATAAGGAAATTAAAACTTGTTTGCACAAAATTAATTTGTATCGGAACCCGGCAGTGTTATTGAAATGACATTTTGTGAATAGTTTTATACAGTGAGCAGATTTCAGACGCACATGCAGAGTTGCAGGAGAATACCTGCGAATTTCCGCCGCTCATCTGCACGCGTGCATATGCCTGTGTCTAATGAGCCTCGGCTCCAGGCGTCATGAGTAATGGGTGTGTGTGGAGAGAGGTGACCGATCCAATCAGGCCTTCCTACCCAGTGGATCTGGCAGTCAAATCCCTCCCCTTATGCATCCTTGAGCACTGCTGATCCTTACACATAATTAGAAAGACCTGGGGGGTTTATCCCTCCACCGCCCGCTCTCCTCATCACCTCGTACACTTCCTCCTCAGTCTCCCTCCTCCACCCCGTTTCCTCATTTTGTTGCATCAGCAGGGACATGCACATACTCCTGGGGACTGCTCTGTGTGTGTGTGTGTGTTTTGTTTTGTTTCTTTATGATGTAGGATAGTATTACGGGTCGCACTGTTTGGTAATCACGGCGTGATGTGCTTCCCGACAAGCTCTGAGAATGCAAAGAATTGTGGGACTGCATTATTAATGAAGCCCCTGGGAAATGAAGTGCTGAACATGGATCACTACCATATAGCCTGCTGACAGTATTAAATTCACTATAACTTAGTATAATGTGTTTCAGTAGAAAATATAGACTGGAATAAAAGAAATTGAATGTATAGGGTGGCACTAAACGCATCAATCATTCACTACTGTATATAACAATGCTGCTGCCATTTTAAAGCATTTCCAGCCAGTTTATATGCACAAGTGAAGTATGTATAATATCTAATACTATGTCAACGATGACACGGTCTTCATCAGCGGATGGGATTTGCTCTGTTAACATGGAGATGGATCTGTTGACATGCAAACTCAGTCTCCATTATGATTTCATCCACAGTACTTTCGGGAGTTGGCATGAAAGTTAAAAAGCGTCTATTTCCAAGGTCAAGAATGAACTTTGATGCTTAGATTTTTATCCAACACGGACAAGAATCTTTCATGTCAACAGATCCATCTGAAACGCAAACTCCATCTGCTGCAGATCTAAAAAAAAAAGAAAAGATGTTCCCATACAACTGAAGTGCGTTCCTGATTACGTTTCGAAGGACACATATTTTCTCCTGGATAATGTTTGTCTTTGATGTACCACAAATAATGATCAAAGTCCAGAGAAGTCCACGTAGGGAGGAGGTTAGGGTGGACGGGTGGGTCAAACAAACACAGGACTTTCACTGAGGAGACTGCTGTTCGTGTCCCGTGTGAAACCAAAAGTCAACGTTGACTTGTTTCAGCAGGGAGGCAAAGAGGAAGGCCATCAGATCTGCTACTGAAGCTGCAGAGAAAAGCCACTAGGTGGCTTTGGATCAAGAGGGCAGATCTGTGGGCGATCTGGGATGCAAGCTGGGGTCTGATCAACCCCGGCTGGGTCGCCTGGGCGAGGGCGTCTGATGTTGACCCCAGGTTCCATCACTGACAATGCGTCCCAGCCACAGACAGTATATAAAGATGGACAGCTCCCCATAAGTGGAGCCAAAGCATCTCAATCGCCCCCTGGTGGCTGGCTGCAGTATAGGTCATAAGCCCCGCCTCCTCCATGTTAGTGGACATGAG